>CM053033.1:154182798-154272798 GCA_028564925.1 Lithobates sylvaticus
CTCTCTTCCCTCCCTGTTACAGGAGCTGAAGTTTTATGTCACTCTGTCTAATTTTAAGGTTAATCTACAAAAATCAGAGGCCTTAAGTGTTTCCCTGTCAGACTCTACCATTTCTAACCTACGCCCCATCTTCCCATTCAAATGGGCTACACGCTCAATACAATACCTAGGAACAAAAATCCCTGCCAAATTACAAGACATTGTCACCTTGAACTTTCAGCCCCTTCTATCTACGCTCGCTGCTGACCTTGAGAGGTGGAACTCTCTGGCCCTTTCCTGGTTTGGCCGTTGCAATATACTAAAGATGAACGCAATGCCCAAACTTTTGTATTTATTGCAGGCATTGCCCGTCAAGATACCTCAGACATTCTTCCATGCCATCCGTTTATTATTCATCAAATTCATCTGGCGGGGAAAACACCCACTTCTTGGCAGAGCACTCCTTTTACGACCAAAGATTAGAGGAGGCCTCGGTTTTCCAGATACAGCTCTATACTATACTGCGGCACACATGACCAGAGTCGTGGACTGGTGCCGCCACAGTGATTTGAAGCTCTGGGTGTCACTTGAACAGGAGGTGGCCAGAGCCCCACTAGCAGGTCTACCCTGGGCTGGGACAACTCCTGCCACCCACCTGACCACTCAACCACTGATTGGACCAACTCTTGTGGAGCTGAAAAGGTTTTTTCGCTTAGCCTCTTTAAAAAAATTTCCATCCCCACTGACGCCACTTATTGGCCACCCGGATTTTCTACCTGGCCTCTCAGACCCGTCCTTCCGATCACAAGCCCCACGGGGACTCATGAAAGCCTCTTCGCTCCTGTGTTCCTCAGGCTGGCTAACTACAGAGAACTTGCTCTCAGGCCAGGCACCACTCCGATTATACCATTGGAGGATCAACCAGCTATCTCACTTTCTTGGCTCATTGCCCAAACCAACACACTTTGCCAGAAAACTCCACTCCTTTGAGGAATTGTGCTTGGGTGAGTGACTGATGCGGAGGACCTTATCAACCTCCTACAAATTCCTGTTAGACCTCCACGCCACTGAAGACCCCCCATTCTTAGCAAAATGGGAGAGAGATTTGCAAGTCACCTTCACAGAACCCCAAAAAGAACGCATACTATTTTTTGCGCAGAAATCTTCACTGTGCAGCAAATATCAAGAGACTGCATATAAAATAGTGACGCGCTGGTACAGAACTCCTTCAGTACTGGCTAAGATATTCCCTCTGCAAACAGACCGCTGTTGGCGCAGAAATTCACACCTAGGCACTCTACTACACATTTTCTGGGACTGCCCTGTACTCCAAACTTTTTGGCAGACAGTTCTTAAGATCGTACAGAAACTCACAGATATCTCCCTTGAGGATAACCCAGCTGCGGTCCTCCTTAACCTTACTCCTCTTTCAAGGAAACGTTACCACAAATCCCTCCTCAAGCATCTCCTTAATGCGGCCCGGGCCAGCATCCCACCTCTTTGGAAGCAACAGTCTGCTCCAACGGTAGCCCAGTGGTTCGCAAGAGTGAAGGACATTGAGCAGATGGAAGATCTGACCTCTGCGCTGCGAGACAAGTCGGAGGAACATAGCTCCAGATGGTTTCACTGGGACCTCTTTCGCTTCTCTGATGAATTCCACCAATACACGGCAGGATCCCCTGTCTAGGATCCCTATAGACATCCCAGCATTAATGAACCTGGCTCCCGGGGGGGAAAAGGATGCCTTCCGTGAGAGGTCCTGCGGGTATACAGATACCGGGCAACGTGCTGACAGACACGGGCATTCGCCTGTTGCCGCAGGGGTGGTTTGTCATATATACCGCTGGGGACATTGAGGCCCTTGGCATGCTGTGTGGAAGTTGTGGCGGCCTGATTGCCAGTCCTCGGCTGTTTGCCAGATGTCGGAGATGCGGAGAGTACATCTTCAAGGTGGAACAGCCCACCGAATCGGGCCTACCACATGGACTGGGCCACGGGCATAGCAACTGAGGAGTCAATTGTCTATGCTCCAGCATCGTCCATTGGGGCCTGTATTTTGCAGAAGGATATTGCCTCCCCAAAGTTCAGACAACTACCCCCGAGGTCGTGGACACGACCCCAGCTGTGGGCACTGCTGCTGCTGTGCCTGTTTTGAAGGAGGGAGAACAACCCAAGGCTCCCCATCGTCGCAGAGGCAGACCGCTTCCAAGTCTTCCTGGACCGAACATGTGGAAGATGGTACCCGCGGATAAGCACCGGAAAGCCGTGAGTACCACTGCCAAGAGCTATCGGCCCGCAGGGGAGTCGCAAGACTCAGAGACTGATTCTGGTTCTGATAAGGGAGATGACCGGCACTTTGAGCCTTGGCTGCCATGAGTACTTTTAAAAACTTTTAAAGCTTTTAAGCTTACTGCTGTTGCTGCTTTTAAGCTTACTGCTGCCCGATCATGACGAGATCAACCCGGTCTCAGAGACTTTTGCACAAGCGGGAGGCAACAGAGTATGGACTTGAGTTCCCTTATGTGCCCAGGGAAATCATGGACATCATTGAGGAAAATCGGGAAAAGTGGTATGCAGAAGACGTCTGGGACTACCTAAGAGTTCCAAAGCCACTTCGGAAAAAGGCATTTCCTCGTGTATGAACGTTTTCAAGGGTGTCTGCTACACTGGAGTTATGGTCGGCACATTTACAGTGACAAAGTTGTGATTTGCAGGCCAGATAAAGACAGTGCTGTGTACTACATCACCACCGTGGATGTTCAGACGGAAAAAGACTTAGTTTTGCCTGACCCCCGTTTTTACTGGTGAATTTTTTTTTTTTTTTTACCTAAGCCTTTGAATACAAGAAGAGTTTCTTCTCCCTCCTCTTTGCAGCTTTTTCTTGAAAGTACAAGAACTGTGGGGTAGACAGATAGGTTAGTTGCTATGTGCATAGTATGTGAATTGTCTTATTGTGAAAAAATGTTAAACATTTTAATTGTTTCCCTTTCTTTTCCCTTTCCCAACACCTAAACAAAAGCTCAGGCACAAAGGTATTTTTGCAAAGCGTTAGGAGTTTTCTCTTTTTTTAGCTAAGACGATGAGGACATCGTCTAAACAACTAAGGGGAGTGTGTAGCGCCGACACTTTTCTGAAGTGTGTGCTATTCTCTAAATTTAGTTTTTCCAGAACTGAAACTGAGTTCTAGGTTTTTTTACTTTGGCATCAGTTTGGCCGGGCTGTGCTGGAGTTCTGCCTGGTCATAGGTGAAGTGAGCACCTGTGACAGGCTGAGAACGCAGCCTGGTTGGACGTGTTAGGTACCAATCTTTCTCTGAGCCAATCAGTGGGCGCACCTGGCCCGCTGTGTATTCCGGGAAGGGGTATTTAAGATGCTGAAGTCACGTATTCTTGGTCTGTGTGGTTCGGCTTGCTCTCGGACTCCTGGTTCCGGTCCGGACCAACCCTGCGAGGGGTCTCAGACCCTGGAGTGTCTGCTGCCCCCGTAAGCCTGGTCACCCTGACCAGCCCCAGAGGCCCTCATGGTCTGGGGTGGGGATCCGTCCATTTCAGAGCCTCGGAACTGGCTAGTTTGAGGCCCAGTAACTGAAGGAGGATTCTGAGGTGTCCCGGTGTCCTTTCAGGATTGGAGAGGCACAGCAACTCGTACAAGCAACCAGGGGAGGACTCTTCGGAGGAGGGCCAAAAAGCTGGCTGCTCGGTAAGAGCCTGGGAGCTGAGATTGCATGGACACTAGTGAATCCGCATTTCCTACGGTATCGCCGAAACGGCTGGAAGATTCAGGTACCATAGGAAAAGTTCCTAAACCCATCCTTCGGTTACAACATAGTCTGTGGCAGAGACTTTTGCATTGTTCACTTGAAGTTTCACAACCTAGTCTGTGGCAGAGACTGTGCTAATCTTTGAATCACTTGTTGGCTGCTAGATCTACAGACAAGGGTTTATCCAACAGTGAAGTGTCCAGTTGCGAGTGGCTACTCTCTGGGCTATCTAAAGAGACATTTACTTGATGTCAGCAGTTCTGAAGTGCCTGAGCTTTATCACCCGGGCCCTCTATTCCCAACTGAGAGACTGTGTTATATTTGAACGTTTCTTTTTTGCAAGGACTTTTGAGTGTCGGCCTCTGCAATTACTGGGTACTAACCCTGGGAACCCCTAGACAACGAACGACGAGCTGCAAGGAGGAGGTAATCGGTAAGCCCAGAAAATACATAGCTGCCCCGCAAGGGTTATATCGCTACAATTGTAATAAAATATATAGAATCCAGAGAGAGAGACATAATTTCGCCCCTGTACAGAGCATAGTAATACCTCATTTGGAATATGCAGCTCCATTTTTGGCAAAAGTTCACACAAAGCAAAGCTGGAAACTGGAAAAAGTGCATAGAAGGGCAACCAAACTGATAAGAGGCATGAACGAACTCCACTATGGGGAAGGATTAGCTGGACTGAATTTATTCTCTTTTTGACTCTTAAACCCATCAAGTCTGGAACCAAATCTACCTCTCGATGAGGGGATGCCCTCACTTGTCAAAGTAGAGGGACGTTTGTTGGCCTTCACAACTATTTCTTTCCAGGATATTTAAGATGCTTAGGTCCAGAATAACATTTCCAGGGTCTACAAAATGGAATTCCTTATTTTGACTCCACCCTGCTTCATGCTGTCAAACTTGCCAACATCTCTGCAAAAGCAGATAGTCTTAATTGTTGTTGAACAACTCTTTCTCAGGGAATTATGACTACTGTTCTGGAAGAAGAAAGGTTCCAGGAATTATATGCAAACCTGTATACTTTCCCCGAGGCAAAAGGGACATTTGCCCCATTATGGATCTGAGTTAATTAACACATTCCTTTAAGTTCATAAATTTTGTATGGAATCTGTACAGTCAGTCACTGCTTCCCTTCAGCCTGAAGAGTTTTGGCCTATGTGGCTATCAAGGATGTTTACTTGCGCATCTACATTTATCTGGCACATAAGCACTACCTATGTTTTGATGTGGGCACACAACATTACCAGTTTGTTGCTCTTTCATTTTATCTGTCTTCATAAAGGTGCTGGCCTCAGTGCTTGCCCTCCTCCACACCCAGGGTATGCCTATCCTGAAATATCTGGATCCTGATGATGGAACAGTCAGTGTGGGCTCTGTCATTCAATGTCTAATTGAAGGTTGCAAACCCTGCAGAGATTTGATTGAGTCCTAAATCTCAAGAAATCAGCACTGGACTCAACTTATCATCCAGGGTATCTGGGCCTAGTATTGGATTCAGCCCTGACCATGGTTTTACTTCCTCCATACAAACTATAGGCTCTCTGCTCACATGCTTGCATCCTCTATTTGCTTTTCCATCAGGGTTCTAGGCCAAATGGTGGCTTTTTTTGAGAAAGTCCCATATGATAGGTTTTCACTCCAGACAATTTAAATATAACATTCTGGCCACGAGGAAGAAGCAGTCTTTGGATTGCTTCATATGTATGTCCAGCACCCCAGGCTTGCCCTAGTGTAGTGGATCTCCAGTCCAGCACCGGAATCGAAGAAGCTCTTTTTCCCGAAAGGTCTGGAAGATGTTTTGAAGGATGCCAGCCTGTCAGGCTGGGTAGGAGTATTAGATACCCTCTTAGTACAGGGGACCTTGTTGTCTGATGCTTGGTCATTGATCAGTATTCTGAAACTCAAAATTATTTGGTTGGCTCTTCAATCCTGGACCTTGCAGCTGCAAGTTTACCTGACCATGATTCAGTCAGGCAATGCCATGTCTCGACCCCCCGTTGTTACCAGCTCTGCTATCTTCAGCTATCCCTGCATTGCTTCTTGAACTTGTTTACAGTTGGGGAGCTATACTGTGCATCCACCCTCCCGGCAATAAATAAGGTCGAAGCTGAGTGTGCAGTGAAGGTTCTGTTATCAGATGAGGAGTTTAACCCTTTACTTCCCTGCCTTTGTTTGGTTGGCTTCTGTTAATGCAAGCTCGAGGTAGAGTTTAAAGGAGAAGGATCACCTCTTTAAACCAGGGCTGGTGCTCTACTATTTTAGAATGTGGCTTTTAGTTAGGTCCCTTATGCTTACAATACTTTGTAGGTGCTAGGAAATTTGTCTGTTTGGTGATCTTTTGATTAGCCTTCTTACGTGGACTTGACTGATGGACTGAAGTAGTGCATGCACTGTGAAGACTTTCAATGAAAAGAGAGAAGGTCCTCTCATAAACAGTCCAATCTATACCTAAGTATCATGTTATTTTTTCAATATTGAAGACCAAATGAGATATTTTTCTTTGGGGGGTCATTCACATGTGTGAAAGTGACTGTCACTCCTCACCAAGAGAAAAAAAAAGAAAAAAAGGATTGGGCAGGTATTGGCAGGGTGTGGAAGTGGTCTATCGCATCCTAATAATGAACACAGAGAATACAGTAGACCTAGTGTGCATATACACGGCCAATACCCCTAAGGGATGCTTGGGTAATAGATAGACACAAGAACGTGTATGCAAATTCAAAATATGGTGTATTTTATTGGGTTGTACACCAAAGGATAGGCAAAAATGCTACAAACAGACAATATGTCAAGAGAAACAGGGCATACAGAAAGCATACACTATTTAACCATATCAAACATGAAATTCAAATATATGAAATTATCTTTAACAGAGAAAGATTATACACTTGCAATACGTATTAAAGATGGAGGAAAACGCCGACATGTTTCAAACTTTGGTCCTTTTTCAAAGGCGATTTAATATCCTTCTTTCACATCTATGGGTATGTGAATGAGTGAGTATTAGTACAAAAAGTATTAGAACAACAAATACAGACATATAAAGAGAGTATATTGCTGCCATAGTGACCGACAATACTGGTGTGTTGGGGATGTGGTACTCACATGCAACGGAGAGAGTCTCTGTTAGAAATGCTAGACTGGAAGGCCAAGGAGAAGGCCTCACATAGCAAATGTTGATATAAGTATGTTGCCTTTGCTGGTAAAATCAAAAGGTAATGCCATGTGGGTTGATGGCAGTCTTGAAAGGGGCTCCAGAAGCTGCGAGGTCTCAAACAAGGAACAGGCAAACAGCCTGTAGCTTGTGGGTGTGTGGCCAATGAAAGCTGTGTGGAATATAGAGACAATATAGGTATCTGGTAAATGATGGCGCAAAGGCCATAAAAAGGCATAAAAGAGAGTGTAGGGGTTTGTTACCTGACAGTGATGTCTCTGAAAGTGTTGATGTCGCCACAGTTCGCCAGCAATGGAACGGCATAGTTGTGGCCGCCATTGCTGGTCAGTTATAGGGGGGACCATTAGTGATCACAGCTGTGTGTGCGTGCCGAAAGGGAAGCGCCAGTAAAGCTGGAAGAGGATTGGCCCGAAGCGAGGGGAGAGCAGCCTATCAGGCTGCAAGAACTCCCCCATGAGACCCCTGACGAATGGGCGCTGGGCGCAGTCCCGTCCAGATGGACGGGGTCGCGTCCAGCGTCACAGCGTCACCGGCACGGGCAGAGGCTCCTCCCACTGTCCACGATCCAGGCTGGAGCGCAAACAGAGGGCGCCTGATGGACCGGCGCTCGTGGGGAACCAAATATGCGCATGCGTCCAAGGAAATCGGGCGCATGCACGGTGTCTTACCCGCGCCGGGCAGCTTGATTCTGGATGTTCCGTGCATATGCCATTATTTAAAATGTAAAAAGGATGCCATGTGTAACATGGTATAAGTAGACATAATCATATAACGGGGATTCATGGTAGAACGTGCATGTGAGTCCAGATCCGAACGTAACAACAACCATCTATATAGACAGAAGAAAGCAACATATCTGTAATTAGATACATATACAAAGGAGAGAATAGGGACAATTTTAGTAACATATTAGGATACATACATAAGTGAATAATCACAAACATAATATTACAGTATTCTAGATGTGCTGGTTGTGTATATGTGGTAGGCTATAGGTCTAATTCGCAGACCCCAGACTGAAACTGTAGAATTCGATACAATATTAATAACTAATATTATATCATCTACGTATAATTATCTAGTCCCTATAATGTTGTTAGTCTGTTAAACCTATGAGCGCATGCTACTATTAGTATCACAATAATACGAGGTTAGCTATGAAACCAAACACAAACTACTGCTAGTAAATCACTATCTTATTTATTTCCCAAGAATCAGGAATGCTAACATAAAGTATTAAAAGACATTACAATATCACAAGGCTTACAATCAAATCATATAATACAAGAATATCAAAGATACTTATCACAGGGCCCTCCTTGTAGCCTTGAAAAATGGCCGCCAGACCATGAGGTGACCAGAGACATCCTCTCATGTCAGGGATTCCCAGCAAACAGAGCCTGACTCCTGTGTGTGCGAACTATTCATTCAAACCCTCACACCCACTCAAAGTCACCCCCCCTTTGCCTTTCAGGTATCCATAGCGACCTTATAGTAACCATCTAATTACACATGTCACAGCAGGTGGGCTACAAAGCTTTTGGTGTGTTTTCCAACCTGGCTACATTCCAATCCAGGGAATGCCTTCTGTCCTCAAAGATATTGGGAATGAACCGATGTGATATTACATGAGTTCATATTGAATCCAACAGAAACCCTTCAAGATATGGTTTTAAGTTAAAGGCCTCGTTTAGGCCGGGGAGCGAGGTGGCATTGAGATGAAATATCCATCTCAGTACGCTCTGTAGTAGAGCTTTGTTGTAGTCTCCTCCTCGATTGGGTGGTGGAATATGGTCTAGGGCTTTAAATAAGATTTTGGGGGTAGAGTCTGAGTGCAAAAGCTTACAGTGTCGTCTTAGGGGAAGATCAGGGTCTTTTTGATTAATACTGAGGAGATGGCGATATATACGTTTCCAAAAGGGTAATTTAGTCTTTCCCACATAAAAACATCCGCACTCACATTTCAATAAGTAAACTATGCCTATGGAACGACAATTGACATAGTGTTGTGGAAAAAATTGTTGGCCATTAGGCAGGATATAATTCATGGTAGGTGTGTGAAGATATCTGCAGTACCTGCCACAGGGGAAAGTACCCCTGAGTTTGTTAGAAAGTGTGACCGAAGTTGTGTATTCACTTTTAATGAGTTTGTCTCGAAGAGACGGAGCACGTCTGTAAGTCAGTAAGGGACGTATAGGGACAAAAGGAGAAAGAGAGTTATCGGTAGCCAGTATATGCCAGTATCGAGAGAGTATCTGGGTAATCTGAACATGATGTTGACAGTAATTTGTAATAATTCTAAGGGGAGAACATGTATCTTTGACAGTAGAAGAGGAGAGTAATGTAAGACGAGATTTGGATTTGGCTTTTTTGTATGCTTCTTTGAGGACACTGTTGGCGTAACCTCGTGCTCGGAGTCTTTTGCGTAAGGCAGAGGCCTCGTGTTCAAAGGAGATCTCTGTCAAGCAATTACGGCAAGCACGAAGATATTGAGCAAATGGGATTGAATTTAAAAGTGGTTGTAGGGGAAAACTGGAAGCAGTCAAAATTGTGTTTCCAGCTGTGGGTTTTCGAAAAAGGTGACTCTGTATATGTCCATTATGGTCCTTCGTTAATGTAAGGTCAAGGAAGGAAATGGAGGTAGTACTATATGTCATGGTAAATTTGAGGTTCAACAAGTTAGAGGTATTGAGGAACTCTAAAAATTGGTGTAGTATTTCTATTGGCCCTTGCCAAAGGACCAAAATGTCATCAATGTAGTGACGAAAAGTCCCAATGTATTTTGTGTATATACTGGCGGATCTGTCCAAGAATAGTAAGCGTTCCCACTCCCCCAAGTACAGGTTCGCGTAGGCCGGTGCGCAGCACGTGCCCATGGCCACGCCCTGTACTCGGAGGTAGTGGGAACCATTGAATGAGAAAAAAATATGGGTAAGTATAAAGTTGAGGGCTTTAATAATAAATGTGGACAGATCAGGAGGATATACAGAAGTAGTGGATAGTATGTGTTGTATGGCAGATAGTCCCAAAGAATAGGGGATTGAACTGTATAGGGCCTCAACGTCGATGGCAACAAAAATAGTGTCGCCATCGACGTGGAGGCCCGAGAGTCCCTGAAGTAAATGCGTGGTATCACGTATGTAAGAAGGCAAAGAAAGAACAAGGGGTTGTAGAAGTTTGTTGATATAGCGACTAAGATTGTCTGTAAGAGAACCTCGTCCAGAAACAATAGGCCTGCCTGGTGGTCTAGGCAGGTGTTTGTGCACTTTAGGTAGTGCATAGAAAGTAGCCTCTCTGGGGAATGGAGTCCTAACATATTCTGTGGTGTGTTTGTCAATAATGCCTTGCTGAAAGGCTTGGTCAACAAGAGTATAAAGCTCTTGTTGAGAAGATATAAATGATACTGGGATTATTTTATACCACTCTCTTTATTCTGCAAGATGTCCAAACACATAGTAACATAGTCATTCTTGTTGAGAATGACTATGTTGCCGCCTTTGTCGGCCGGCTTGATTATAATAGAAGGATTAGTTTTAAGGTTTTGTAAAGCGAGATGTTGATTGTAAGAAAGATTTTTAATCTGAGAGCGATTGGGATATATTTTTAGATTGCGGATCTCACGGGTAACTGATTGTAGGAACAGTGCTGCACGGGGGTTAGTGCTGGGGGGTGGGAAAAAGCTAGACTTTTTCTTAATATTTATCTTATGGGATAAAGAAGAAAGACCACTAGGGGGATCGTCATCTACATTGGCAAGAATAGTGTCTAGATCGAGAGTATCGATCAAGTCAGTGCAATCACTTTCCTCCAGGAGCTCAGTGAGCTGATGGAGGGCAGTGGTCTCTGATGCGGTGTGTGTGAGTGAATTGGAAAAGGGGTTCGGTGTGTACATACTGTGTAGCAGTAATTTGCGAATGAAAAGGTGTATGTCTTTAATAACAGTAAATTTGTCAAGCTGTGAAACCGGGCAAAAAGTGAGACCTTTTTCTAAAACAGAAATTTCGTGATTGGTGAGAGTATGTGCAGAAAGGTTAATAATGTTACAAGAGGGTGTGTTTAACGTAGTGTTCTCTTTTGTTTTGGGTTGAGTGGGGTGTTTTGCTGTTGAATCTTTTGCGACCGCATTTTGTCTAAAAAATCAGTATTGTGCGAGGATGAAGGTAGTGAGTGGGATCTAGAAGTCTTCAATAGTGGGGGAGCGACCGGCGAGTGCCTACCAGGCAAGGCGCCAGTGGGTCCCTCAGTGTCGGACACATCATCACTGGAGAAATTAGGTGTGCGGCCTCTTTTTGGTTTTCGAGAACCGTGGGGAAAATTGAGTGTGTGAGAAGGTTGTGTAATCATGTGATCCTTATCAGCATTGGTCCGAGAGGTTGGTACCTTACAAAAATAGGCTGTGTAGGGGCTGGTGGGCAACCTACACGGCTTGTTTCAGTCCATTTGTTCTTCATGGAACGCTTTTTTGTGACGAAAAATTTTTTTTGTCCTTTTGGGACAGAATGTCATGGTTGAATTTGTCAAAGCGAGTTTTTAATTGTTCATCTAAGGTTTTATACAGAGGGTGATTGGTAAATTGGGTTAATTGGGTATTAATCAACTCTTTTCTTTTCTCTTTTATGCCTTTTTATGGCCTTTGCGCCATCATTTACCAGATACCTATAGTTATTGTCTCTATATTCCACACAGCTTTCATTGGCCACACGCCCACAAGCTACAGGCTGTTTACCTGTTCCTTGTTTGAGACCTCGCAGCTTCTGGAGCCCCTTTCAAGACTGCCATCAACCCACATGGCATTACCTTTTGATTTTACCAGCAAAGGCAACATACTTATATCAACATTTGCTATGTGAGGCCTTCTCCTTGGCCTTCCAGTCTAGCATTTCTGACAGAGACTCTCTCCGTTGCATGTGAGTACCACATCCCCAACACACCAGTATTGTCGGTCACTATGGCAGCAATATACTCTCTTTATATGTCTGTATTTGTTGTTCTAATACTTTTTGTACTAATACTCACTCATTCACATACCCATAGATGTGAAAGAAGGATATTAAATCACCTTTGAAAAGGACCAAAGTCCGAAACATGTCGGCGTTTTCCTCCATCCTAAATACGTATTGCAAGTGTATAATCTTTCTCTGTTAAAGATAATTTCATATATTTGAATTTCATGTTTGATATGGTTAAATAGTGTATGCTTTCTGTATGCCCTGTTTCTCTTGACATATTGTCTGTTTGTAGCATTTTTGCCTATCCTTTGGTGTACAACCCAATAAAATACACCATATTTTGAATTTGCATACACGTTCTTGTGTCTATCTATTACCCAAGCATCCCTTAGGGGTATTGGCCGTGTATATGCACACTAGGCCTACTGTGTTCTCACTCCTCACCAAAAGTGATTCATGCTTCGATTGCTTTTGAGTGGTGGTGAGGAGATGATATATCCCCTCCTCATCACCTGATTTAACCCAATAGTTACTGTACTACTATGCTAAAGTCACAAGCAGGGCGCTTGCAGGGTGGCCACATTAAACTACATTATTTGCATTCAGTGGCAGCACTGCCCACCAAAAGCAACCTGTTTATACATTCATTAAAGCGGTTCTGCACACACTTCATTTAGTAAATCTCTTTGCCTTCCAAATCAGGCAAAGAGTACTAAATGAAGTGTTTTTTTTTCCACTTACCTTGTAATTGCTGCTATGTCTCTTCGGCGGTGGGCGGGGTCTCTGCGTCGATCCTCGTCATGCCGCACTGTCTCCTGGGATCTGGTGTCATTGATCCCAGGAGTCAGTGCGGACATCTGACGAAATCTCACGAGATTTATGGGGCTCGTGCCGAAATATCGCGAGATTTATGGGGCTCCTGCCGAAATCTCGCGAGATTTCGGCGAACGTGAGCTACACTTTGCCGTTACTGCGCACGCGCGAGATCGGCGCAGTAACGGCGGTGCATGCTGGGCCATCTGAAGTGCCTGTGTGGTTTCACATGCCCACAGGCAAGATGGCACCCAGCAGAAACAATTTTTATAACTTCTTTTATATGACGAAAACCGGCAGCAGTGAGTTAGAAAAATGGAACACGTGAGTACTTAAATTACATCTCCTAATCCTTTGCATTGCACTAAAAAAAAAAAAAAACTTTAAAGACAGTGCAGAACCGCTTTAAGAATTTTGTTTCTGTGGGAACATACACTCATTTCCAACATTGATATCTCACAGCTCCCTTGTATTAGTGAGGTGATCTATATACATAATCTCTGTATACATATAATTTTATAAGAGTGACTGCAGTGTCATGCCTGTCAACAGGGCTTTTTTTTTGTCTGCAGCGAGGTGGTACATGTTCTGCCCATCAGATGGATATATTCTGATTATCTGCATTTGTGTTGTTGTAAATGACATTTACTGTTGTTACTTTTTATAGGAATCATTTGCAGAGCGTAGGCGCCATCTAGCGTCCCTTTTTGGTATTGTTTCTATTGTGTAAATGTTGTTATTAAAGTTTATAACCTAGGAAGTACTTGGAAAGCAAGGTATTCTGGGTAAAGTCTCACAGGAAGAGACACATTCACCATGCTTTTCAGACTGCAAGAGGTCTTGTTTCAATCTCTTACCATCAATCCCTCATTGAACTTAAAAAGTGAGTGTTTACTGTCTCATATTGTACTGTGTATATTTGTCTTTGAAATGTATGCTAAATTTATGGGATATTGTACTTATCAAGGTTTATTCTTGTTATTTGTAGTTTCACCTAGCTTGTTCCAATAAACTGCGATCGAAGAAATATGGTATCATGTTTATGGGATAAGAATGGTTTAGCTGAATGTCCTTGAGACAGAACAGTGAAATTTTTAAGCTGACCTCTGAAGGGAAGATAAGCTGACTTCGGAAGTCTGTACAGCCTGGGGCTACACAGTACCATACAGTCAGAAGCCTTTAAGAAGCAGGCCTGTGGGAGGCAAAGCAAGCAGCCACGCTACACAGAGACGCGCTCTGTCAAGCAGTACCGACACTAGAACGGTCTCTATACAGCAAGACAGCTTCTTCCCCGCAGCCATGTCTCACAGTAGAACATCTTCTTACAAAACACGATCACAAGCAAGCTCATCTAGGTCATCTGCCACAAATGCAGCAGCTATCGCCCGTTCGAAAGCTGAAGCAGCAAGAGCCAGGGCCGCATTCGCAGACCAAGAACTGCAGATGAAAAAAGAAAAGGCCCACCTTGAAGACGAAAGAGCTCAGCAGGAGGCATCTCTGAAACTGCAGCAAGCTATCTTGGACGCCAACATGGAGAAGCTGGCAGTGGAACGAGATGCTGCCGCCGCCATTGCAGAAGCAGAAGCTCTAGAAGCAGCCATCTACGAGGAGCCAAGAGCAGGTAGTAGCATACCAGGCCTAGAGGAAGACCACCAAGATTCCTCGCAACGCACGTCGGATTATGTCTACCAGCACTGTGACCCAAGCAGCATCCCACAACAAGAAATTAAACATGACGTCAGGGAGTCACTCCAAGTCAAGCAGCAACAAGACGACCTTGGACCCCAGTGCCACAGGCAAGAAAAATCTGACAGTGTTCCAGACGTTCCAGTTCCAACCAAACCCTCTACTCCACAAGGTACTCAACCTTCATACAACCATCAAACACCTGTCTTCACTCCAAAGGTGTATGCAACGAGCCGGTACGAACTGCCAACCGTATGCAAGTTTGAGCCCAGAGAGCCTAAAGAAGAGACTTCTATCAGGTATGCCTTTACACCGCACCACAATACACCAGCAGCCTACCCCAATGCCAATCAGGCTACTGTAGACTTTGCCAAGTTCCTGGCCAAACGCGAGTTAGTTACCCAAGGACTTGCCAAATTTAGTGATCGCCCTCACCACTACAGGGCGTGGCGATCCTCTTTCCAAAGTGTTATCCAAGGTCTAGATCTATCTTGCAGACAACAAATAGAACTCCTTGTAAAGTGGCTTGGCAATGATTCTGCGGAACACGCCAAAAGGATCAGAGACATTAATATAAACCACCCTGAGATAGGCCTTACAAACATCTGGAACAGACTGGATAGATGTTATGGCTCACCAGAGGCTATAGAGAGTACACTGTTTAAAAGGATAGAAGACTTTCCAAAAATACCTAGCAGAGGTTATCAAAGACTCAGAGAATTCAGTGACCTATGTATGGAGTTACAAGTTGCTAAAGCAGAAGGTGACTTACCTGGCCTTTCTTATCTTGACTCTGCTAGAGGTATTAACTCCTTAGCTCAAAAACTTCCTTATGAGTTACACGAAAGATGGATTGCTCATGGCTGTAACTACAAACGGAAACACAATGTGCCCTTTCCACCATTTAGTGAGTTTGTGGACTTTGTAGACAGACAAGCAGGAACGAAAGATGACCCCAGCTTCATTTTTCCAGTGTCTTACATCACTTCTGCTGGCCCTAAGCAACTCAGAGCTCCAGTAGCAGTGCACAAAACTAACATTTCTTCCCACAGATTTGCAGAGTCTCAGCCAGAGGATCAAGACAATGACCCAACGAAGTTCTGCCCTCTACATAAGATGCCACATCCTCTTCTGAAATGCAGAGCCTTCAGGACAAAGACCATCCAGGAACGCAAAGCTTTCCTCAAAGATAACAACATCTGTTACAAGTGCTGCTCTTCGTCTACACACTTCGCCAAGGACTGTAAGGTCAGTGTCAAATGCACAGAGTGTGACAGCACAGAGCACCACACAGCTTTACACCCAAAGCCTACTCCAAGAACCTTCCCACCTGTCCATGGTGACAAGGAGCAAGGCAGGGAGACCAAAGACTCTAGTACAGATACCACAGCAATCACTTCACAGTGCACTGAAGTCTGCAAAGGAAGTACAGGTGGCAGATCTTGCTCTAAAATCTGTCTAGTGAAAGTTTACCCAAAGGGACGCAGAGACAAAGCAGTCAAGCTCTACGTCATTTTGGATGATCAGAGTAATAAGTCACTAGCCAGACCTGTGTTTTTTGACATTCTAAACCTTAAAGGCCCCAGCAGCCCCTACTCCCTTAGGACTTGTGCAGGTACAGTGGAAACGGCGGGGAGAAGAGCTGACGGCCTACAAATTGAATCTATGGATGGTAAGACATGCCTACCCTTGCCGACCATAATAGAGTGCAACCAGATGCCAGACAACAGATCGGAGATTCCCACACCAGACGCAGCAGCTCACCAGACTCACTTGAAGCACATAGCACATCTCATACCAGAACTTGATGATCAGGCTCAGATAATCTTACTCCTAGGGAGGGATATCTTGCAAGTCCACAAAGTAAGGAAACTGATCAACGGTCCTAAAAGTGCGCCATATGCCCAAAAGCTGGATCTTGGGTGGGTCATTATAGGTGATGTTTGCCTGGGAGGTGCACACAAACCGGCATCTGTTAATAATCTGCTCACTAGTACCCTCGAGAATGGTCGTCCTTCTCTGTTCCAACCCTGTCAAAATCGCATCCTCATAAAGGAGCTACCGCACAACACCCCTGTACCTCTTCCTTTCCTAAGTTCCCTCTGTGACAGCAATGCCTATGACGATGACCAAAGCGACTTAGGACACTCAGTGTTCAGGAGAACAAAGGAAGACAACCAGGTAGCAATGTCCATTGAGGATAGGATCTTCCTAGAGGTTATGGAAAGCAGTATGGAGAAAGACGTGAGTAATAACTGGGTAGCACCTCTTCCCTTTAGGCCACAGAGACAACGTTTGCCTAACAACAGGGAACTAGCATATAAACGCCTCACTTCCTTAAGACACAATCTGCAAAGGAAACCAGAGATGAGAGAACATTTCTTTTCCTTCATGGGCAAAATATTCCAAAATGGCCATGCTGAGGTAGCTCCAGACCTCAAAGACTCAGAAGAATGTTGGTACTTACCCATATTTGGGGTCTATCACCCTAAGAAGCCAGGGCAGATTAGAGTGGTGTTTGATTCCAGCGCCAAGCATGAAGGTGTCTCTCTAAATGATGTCCTTCTTTCTGGCCCTGACCTCAACAACAGACTATTGGGAGTACTTCTCCGCTTCCGCAAGGATTCAGTCGCATTCATGGCAGACATACAACAAATGTTCTATTGCTTTCTTGTTAAGGAAGAACACCGAAACTTTTTGAGGTTTCTCTGGTTCAGGGACAACAACCCCTCTGGAGACATCACAGAATACCGCATGAAGGTGCACATATTTGGCAACAGCCCTTCCCCTGCAGTTGCTATATATGGCCTCAGACACTCTGCTAGAGTGGGAGAGTCAGAGTATGGGTCAGATGTCAGACAATTTGTGGACAAGGATTTCTATGTAGATGATTGCTTGAAATCACTACCCACAAATGAAGCCGCAATCAGTCTCCTCAAAAGAACTCAGGCAATGCTTGCGTGTTCCAACTTAAGGCTCCACAAGATTGCTTCCAACAGTAGAGAAGTTTTAGAAGCCTTTCCTGTCCAAGACCATTCCAACGAGTTAAAGGACTTAGATCTAGGCACAGACTCACTCCCCATGCAACGCAGCCTTGGTTTGCTTTGGGACTTAAGATCTGACACCTTCACTTTCCAAGTAAACACAGAGGAAAAACCCTTTACCCGTAGAGGTGTCCTGTCTACCATAAACAGCCTATACGATCCTTTAGGCTTTGCAGCACCTGTCACCATCCAGGGTAAGGCACTACTCAGAGACTTAACCTGTGAGTCGCTAGATTGGGACCACCCTCTCCCCACCGACAGGAAGAACTTATGGCTAGAGTGGAAGGACTCACCTACAGCGCTATCTAATCTTAAAATTCCATGCCCATATGCTCCTCTGTCATCTGCAGATGTTCAGATGCAAAGACTTTGTGTGTTTGCGGATGCTTCTGTTAAAGCAATTGCTGCTGTAGCTTACCTGAAAACCATAGACACTAAAGGACAAAGCCACATAGGGTTTGTAATGGGAAAAGCAAAACTTGCACCACTGCCTGAACACACCATACCCAGGCTGGACACTTCAAGTTTCATTAATTCTCTTAGACGTTTCATTGCAATCCGAGGCCCAGTGAAACTCATTCGCTCTGACAGAGGATCTAACTTTGTAGGAGCAGTGAAAGAACTTCAAATTCCTTCCAACTTGGACATCCCCAGTGTAAAAAGGTATTTGAGTAAGCAAGACTGCACGTGGATCTTCAATCCACCTCACTCTTCTCACATGGGAGGTGTGTGGGAGAGGATGATAGGCATAGCCCGCAGAATTCTTGACTCTATCTTCCTACAAGTAGGAACTGCAAGGCTTACTCACGAGTGTTTAGTGACATTTATGGCAGAGGTTACAGCCATCATTAACGCCAGACCCTTAACTTCAATTTCAAGTGACTCTGAAGATCCAATGGTTCTTACACCTACCATGTTGCTCACGCAAAAGACTGGTCTTGTAGGTACTCCAGCTGGAGAGTTTTGTGAGAAGGACCTTTACAAACGTCAATGGAGACAAGTTCAAACTCTTGCCAATACCTTCTGGAGTCGGTGGAGGGAGCAATACACATCTACTCTTCAACTAAGGAGGAAGTGGCACTCAGAAAAACCTAACCTTAAACTTGGTGATGTTGTGCTCATGAGAGATTGCCAGACACTAAGGAACATGTGGCCTTTAGGTCTAGTCACCAAAGTACTGCCAAGCAAAGATAATCTTGTCCGTAAGGTCGAGGTCAAGACCTTTCAACAGAATGAGGCCAAAGTGTTCTTGAGACCAGTGACCGAACTTGTTCTGTTACTTTCTACGGAGGACTCTGTTAGTGACGTCACTTGACGTCAGGCGGGGAGTGTTCTGCCCATCAGATGGATATATTCTGATTATCTGCATTTGTGTTGTTGTAAATGACATTTACTGTTGTTACTTTTTATAGGAATCATTTGCAGAGCGTAGGCGCCATCTAGCGTCCCTTTTTGGTATTGTTTCTATTGTGTAAATGTTGTTATTAAAGTTTATAACCTAGGAAGTACTTGGAAAGCAAGGTATTCTGGGTAAAGTCTCACAGGAAGAGACACATTCACCATGCTTTTCAGACTGCAAGAGGTCTTGTTTCAATCTCTTACCATCAATCCCTCATTGAACTTAAAAAGTGAGTGTTTACTGTCTCATATTGTACTGTGTATATTTGTCTTTGAAATGTATGCTAAATTTATGGGATATTGTACTTATCAAGGTTTATTCTTGTTATTTGTAGTTTCACCTAGCTTGTTCCAATAAACTGCGATCGAAGAAATATGGTATCATGTTTATGGGATAAGAATGGTTTAGCTGAATGTCCTTGAGACAGAACAGTACACAATACCACCACCTCCAGCACTGGTACTGTGCTCACTGCAGTCATTTGTTATAAAAAAAAGAATCTGACTTTTTCTGCTGGCTTCTGTGTTTACAAGTGACATTGTGCCTCCAACACAGAGTACTGGGTAAGTATCTGGGGGTGGGGAGGGTGGTAGCGCTGTGTACAGGGGGGTTAAGAGAGAGCTTTATAGTGGCATGATTGAGGGAACAGCTCTGTACTAGGGGATAGGGGGTACAGCTTTGTGGTGATGTTTCTTCCGCACTAACCTTTTTTCATTCCGGTCACACCACCGTCTGGAATGCATTTTTTTCATTCCAGTGACACCGCTAATGCAGACATATTTTCTTTTCATTCAGCGACCCATCAATCCAGTGACAATTTGTCAATGTTAGTCCCATACAGGTGCTCCAATTTTAAACCTTTCGGTTTGCTGTAGTGTACCTCAAATATACATACCACAAACATTACAAAACAACCCCTTCCCAACAGGTAGCACAGGGGTAATAGACGGGGGGGAGGTTTCCCATTTTTGCCCTGGGCACTGGATGATATTGTCACGTCACTGCCTGCATGCAGCACCTAGTGATTCCAGCTGCATAAACAAGGGCTGATTCCTGGTGTATGGGCCTCAGTTTAAACATAAAATATATGTATGAAATTATTTAAGTTCGCAAATTAGTCATTGTTAAGGTAACCAACAAATGCTGATGGCCAAAGCATTTAGACAACAATGCCCTCAGGTCACAAAAGAGCTAATTTGATCGCATTAAACTGTGCAAACCTAATTTCGGATTGGTGACTATTTGCTGGATTAGGAAAGAGCAAGCGCTATTTACAGTAGAGTAAATGTTGGTAAATAAGTTGAACAAATGTTACTTTTCAAAACTCAAAGAACCAACATTCACTTGGCAAAGTGAACGTTCGGTTTAGTAAATGAACAGCCTCTGTTCCTTTTACTATATAAATCCCAGTGTGTCTGTGTACTTCAATTCTCTCCTAATTGCACTGCTGATGCTGATAAATAAAAAGTAAGATTACTGGAACAGTTAAGGCCTGTGTCTTCTGTAAGAGATCGAGTGGCTCTCAATTATCTTTTCTGTGGCAGCAATTTACAGGGTCGTAACGCAGCAAATTAAAGCCATTAATTGGCAAGGAGAGAACGTTGAAAAGTAAATCGGTTTAAATTGACTGAGATGTAATTTGTCTGTCACTGCGGACACAGAAGAGAGAAGACTATACCACTTTGAAAGTCAGACACCATGATTGTACTGCCAAAACTAGGAAGATATGTTCTCAAATTCATTGTATACAGTACTCTGTGGGGCAAGTATTATTTACCTTGTCTTTGTTTATTACAGGTTTTAAATTCACATGTAGCCAGAATATAAGGCCATATACAAAGGCAGATGAAGATGCCACATACAAGTCTTTAAACACTTTAACCCTTTACTTTAGAGGATTAGTAGTGGCACTCAACAACATATTCAAATAGTTAGTCAGGCTGAAAAAATACACAAATCCACCTTGTTCAATCAACAGAAAAATAAAAGAAATTGAAAACCTCCATACACACAATCCTATGACCACCGGTGATTCAGAGGAAGACAAACAAAGCCCTGTGAAGCATGGTCTAATGTGGGAAAAAAGTTCTTCCTGATACCCCTAAAGGCAATCAGATATTCTCTGGTGTTATTATTTTATTTTTTTAGAAAAATATTTTTATTGAAAAATTTCACGGTGGAGGTACAAAACAGGGCCATTGGGGCATACCCTGGCCAATTGGTGCACATAGCCATGTGCATAACAGCGAACAACTCACAGTGTATCTTAAAACTAAACATATCTAACTGTAGGTAAAACTAACTAACAACATATCTAGTACCCAGTGTTCACATGGTAGGAGAGATCTATTCCTGTAGAACCTCTCCTCCTGCTTATCTGTCTGAGCTAGACATTACAAGGACAGCTAGGGTCGAGTGTTATAACTCGACCTCTGGACTAACACCATCACTCACTTGTCTGGGGCCTGGACCCCAACACTCAACAAGGTCAGGTAGTTTTTCAGGGTATCTAACCAGGGCCGTCCCCAACAGGCTGATCATCTGTCGTGGACTCTGAGTCTGTCCACAAGTGCCAGACTTTATCATATTTTTTGGGGCATCCTCGGGATAAATATGTTGCTTTGTAGAGGGGTATCATTGTGTTAATTAATGTTTTCCACAATGACAAGGTAGGGGGTTTGGCTGACTATGGCTTTCCTTGTGTAAAATAATAGGATGCTGTGACAGACCTAGCCGGGACACAGGCTTTTTGAGAGGACTAAATGCGAGCCTCCTGCCAACAGATTATGGGCCCTGGGTTTTAAGGGGCACAGGGTGAAGGAGAACCCCAACCCCCAGTCAGATTCCATGCTGTATATATGTGTATATATAATGTGTGTGTCTCATGCTGTTGGGACACACACCATAAGATGCTAATGTCATGAACTCAATATGTTAATTGAGATGGCTGATCACATTGTACTCTGTACAATGTGGTAGACACTCCGTCTGTTACTGGTGGTCTCCTGCTATTGTGATGAAATGTTGTGTGGTTGTAATTATGATAATTTATAATCAACTGTGTTTATCTCGGTGACAAGAAGTCTGACTTGTAGTGAAATCCTGATGAGTCACATCGGCTGCTTAAAGTGATTAGTTAATTAGTTTATGTTAAGTTGTTACAGGTGTATTGTTAGAGTAAAATGAACAGGAGGGGGGATCTCCTCTTCTCCTGCTATATAAATGTCAGTTTGGTTTGGTAATAAATCGTCAGTCCGTGTTGAGCAACTAAAGCAAGTGTCATCTCGTTTAGTGCTTGGGAGCGGTTGGAATATCTGATATCTATATCCAGACTTGAAGGAAGTTATATATGACGAACGCACTCAAGAGGAGTGTAGGGACGTTCCGTCACAGATGCCAATTAGGGTGAGGGTTGCTCTAGCTAAGGTCAGCTGTTCCACAAGGCCGAGGAGACAGACACTGATTGTCAGAGGAATAGGTATGGTAGTCAATCCATGGATAAATTGAGTTACCTCCCTCCAATATTCTTGAACATGTGGGCAATCCCAGAATATATGTAGGAAGCCAGCAGGGATAATAGAGCATCTTCCGCAATCAGCCGATGAGGTTGGGTATATGCGATGAAGGCGTTGGGGCATATAGTATATTCTGTGCAGGATTTTGAATTGTATTAACTTGTCCCTAGTTGCAACTAGTGGTTGAAGCGGGTAATCCCACATACAGGCCTGACGAAGGAGCACGCATGTTCCGAACACGTGCACGCCACTAGCATCATCCGACCGCATCATCCAACCGGGACCCGGGACTCTGGACTGACGATCTCCCCTGCGCCCTGCTTACTTTGAACTGGGACACTGGAAGCCACCGGCGCCGCCAGACAAGAGTACACAGCCTGAGAGGATCATCTCCTTTGAAGCCCCGCTGTCCATCCTGCTGTCCATTTGGATTTCTCTAATGATGTGCCTGCTTACATCTTACACAGAGTGAGAGCATTTTCTACTACAATTAAAAGCATGTGTTAAACTACTTCACTCAGGTTGGCGCTGCTTGTTCTCTGTTTTTATATTTTCTCCTAAAGGCGTTTCTACCCTTCAGCGTGCTGCCTCCTGTCTGTGCCAGTTACATTTCCCTGTGGTTATACACCCAGGCTACAGATTCCATTTTTTCCCCATCATTTGAACTCACATCAGGAGTCATTCATTTATTGACTAACTTTCTACTGACTTACTGCTGTCATATTGTTTTAATTGTGTCCCACTCCTGGACAATTTTAACCCCTTCCCCCTCATCCCACATATAATACAACCTTGCTCATATTTGATATCTCTAGCGCAACAAAATATTGTTTTACAATCCCACATGTCTCCCCAGTCTTCACTGTCCATCTCCTGAACCTCCGCCCGCCACAGGTCCTGCAACCCATCCAATCCAACCTGAAATGGATGGCAGCAGTGCCCAGTATATTTGAGATAGTGGCTTAGAGAGTTTAGCATCATTTAGCGGAGCTGCAGGAACCTAAAGAAGAAAGAATTTGGAAGTTGGAATTTGTATTTCATAGTTACATAGTAGGTGAGGTTGAAAAAAGACACAAGTCCATCAAGTCCAACCTATGTTTGTGATTATATGTCAGTATTACATTGTATATCCCTGTATGTTGCGGTCATTCAGGTGCTTATCTAATAGTTTCTTGAAACTATCAATGCCCCCCGCTGGACCACCGCCTGCGGAAGGGAATTCCAAATCCTTGCCGCTCTTACAGTAAAGAACTCTCTATGTAGCTTAGGTTAAACCTCTTTTCTTCTAAATTTAATGAGTGGCCACTAGTCTTGTTAAACTCTCTTCTGCAAAAAGTTTTATTCCTATTGTGGGGTCACCAGTACGGTATTTGTATATTGAAATCATATCCCCTCTCAAGCGTCTCTTCTCCAGAGAGAAGAAGTTCAGTGCTCGCAACCTTTCCTCATAACTAATATCCTCCAGACCCTTTATTAGCTTTGTTGCTTTGTACTCGCTCCATTTCCAGTACATTCTTCCCGAGGACTGGTGACCAGAACTAGACAGTATACTCTAGGTGCGGCCGGACCAGAGTCTTGTAGAGCTGGAGAATTATCGTTTCATCTCTGGAGTTGATCCCCTTTTTAATGCATGCCAATATTCTGTTTGCTTTGTTAGCAGCAGCTTGGCATTGCATGCCATTACTGAGCCTATCATCTACTAGGACCCCCAGGTCCTTTTCCATCCTAGATTCCCCCAGAGGTTCTCCACACCCTGTGTATAGATTTCATTCATATTTTTGCCACCCAAATGCATTATTTTACATTTTACTACATAGAACCTCATTTGCCATGTAGTTGCCCACCCCATTAATTTGTTCAGATCTTTTTGCAAGGTTTCCACATCCTGCGGTGAAGTTATTGCCCTGCTTAGTATTGTCCGCAAATACAGAGATTGAACTGTTTACCCCTATCCTCCAGGTCGTTTATGAACAAACTAAACAGGATTGGTCCCAGCACAGAACCCTGGGGGACCCCACTACCCACCCCTGACCATTCTGAATGCTCCCTATTTATCACTACCCTCTGAACTCGCCCTTGTAGCCAGTTTTCAATCCATGTACTCACCCTATGGTCCATGCCAACAGACCTTATTTTGTACAGTAAACGTTTATGGGGAACTGTGTCAAATGCTTTTGCAAAATCCAGATACGCCACGTCTAAGGGCCTTCCTTTACCTAGCTGGCAACTCACCTCCTCATAGAAGGTTAGTAGATTGGTTTGACAAGAACGATTCTTTATGAATCCATGCTGATGACACTGTTCTCATTACTAAAATCTTGTATATAGTTCCTTATCATCCCCTCCAAGATTTTACATACTATTGATGTTAGGCTAACTGATCTGTAATTCCCAGGAATGTATTTTGGGCCCTTTTTAAATATTGGTGCTACATTGGCTTTTCTCCAATCAGCTGGTACCAATCCAGTCAGTAGACTGTCAGTAAAAATTAGGAACAATGGTCTGGCAATTACTTTACTGAGTTCCATAAGTACCCTTGGGTGCAAGCCATCTGGTCCCGGTGATTTATTAATGTTAAGTTTCTCAAGTATAGTTTTAATTCTGTCCTCTGTTAACCATGGAGGTGCTTCCTGTGATGTGTCATGAGGATAAACACTGCAGTTTGGGTTACTGAAGCCTCCCGATTCCCTCCTGAAGACTGAGGAGAAAAATGAATTCAATACCTTTGCCATCTCCCCATCCTTTGTAACCAGATTTAACTGTTTCTATATATACATGGAATTTTCTTTACATTGCCTTTAAAACCTCACTATTGGAGGTATTGAATTTTTATATATGTCAAGGGATGATGGCAATCAACTTCAGGTCTGTACCCATTCAAAATAGAAAAATTTGGTAACATTAGGAGCATAGAAGGCCCATACCCAGCAGTGTCCCGCCCGGAAGTCAGGAGGAGAAACAGTCCAGATGATGTAACCATCCTGGTATTCTGAGGGAAAGAGAAGAAAGGGAAAAAAACTTATTCCAGCAAGAAAAACAGTGTAAGAAATCTGGGTAAACTTGGCAATCGATTACAGGTATCTATAACTCCTTACTGCCTGACATAACCCCAACTGTCATCAAAGCAGTTTCAATCCCAAAACTTGATAGTAGAAAACACCCTAAACACAGTCTCAGAGTTCCAGGGGAATTCCCAGCTCCTGTGCAAACTGTAACAGTAGGCGAGTTTGGGGGGTAAGAGGGACCGGGTGGTAATTCCTCCAGGTAGATGGAGAGCACCAGGTCCTTCACTTAAAACAAACAGACTGTGGGGATCAAGTGTAAAACTCGTGTCGATGCATCATTGAGGTGGCTCCAGTGTTTACAGGAAGTTTGGTAGGATAGAGCAGGCAAGGATGTGGGAAATCCATGCATCAGATAACTTTGTGGGGAGAGTCCTTAAATGCAAGTTGGTCAGTCAGTCGCCAGCATCCGCTGGGTTGTCAAAGAACCAGATTGCTCCATCATCCTGATCCCACAGGCGGCTAGAGTAGAGCATGCTGTATTTTATGTTCTTATCTCAGAGCCGTCTACGAACATCATTGAAGATTTTTCTCTTCCACTGCAAGTCAGCCGAAAAGTCAGGGAACAGAAGAACAGAGGCGTTGCCATATTTGAGTGTGGAATGTTTGCGGGCTTCAGAGAGAATCCTGTCCCTCTCCCGGTAGTTAAGGAAGTGGACTAGAAAAGGCATGGGAAGGTTCCCTGGGATGGCACGGCCGCGAGCACCCGATGGGCCCTTTCAACCACGTTGGTGGGTGGGACACCCGTAAGACCCAGAAGATTTTTAAAGAACTCCTCCACAATTTCAGCGGGGCGATCTCCTTCCTCCTTCTCAGGCAGCCCCAGGACTCTGATATTGTTGCGCCTGAGGCGGTTTTCAGCATCATCAGACTTTGTGACAAGGGATTGTACTGTGCACTGCAGTTCGGCAATGGAGGTGGCATGGGTGGCTGTAAGATCTTTGGTGGCTGATATTCTAGACTTCGTTTCGGTCATTCTTCCCCTTATTTTGTCGCGGTCATTCCTTATAAGATTACACTCTTCAGCAAGATGGTCAATGCGCACCAGCAGTGAGGTCCTACTCTGCTTGATTGCAGCAAGGATCATGGCTATACTGTCTGGAGGTAGTGGGGCTGACTCTTCCACTGCCGGGACACCCCCAGGACCCATCTCGAAATCTGCCAACAAATCCTAACTGTGGGGAAAGGACCGTTGGTAGCCGGAGAGGTGAGTTAACCTTAGCGGCTTTGGAATTATTTTTCTCCTTTTTTGAGGAGGAGGACATCTGATAAGGCTCCAGAGGGGATTCTGGGCCCAGGTCAGTGGTCAGGAGGCTGCTAGGGGTAGACCAAGTCGGCAGCAGGTATTGAGCCCCGGGAGGTCACAGTCCAGAGAGGCGGGCACCAGCAGCCCTCCACCTTTCAGTAAACACGCAGGTAGTGGCAGTCCAGTGAGGAGGGGTGGCTGGGAGTACCAGGCAGGGAAGGCCCAGAGATAGAGGCAGGAGGATGGTAAAGATGCTGGGCCCCAGTACACCTCAACCAGCCCACACAGGCATTCTCAGCTGGGCAGCTCACCAGATTACAGCAGGAAGGTGGATGGATGGTGAGGCAGGTGAGAGCAGCAGTGTCCGCGTTCCCATGTCCAGGCCGGCCGCAGTACACCTGCAGTGATGTAGGAAAGAACGGTGATTGGCAGGCTTCACTAGGCCACACTAGGCCGGACCACGCCAGGCATGTGGAAGGGCTGGCAGGATGATGAGGGGGGTCCCTTACCTCACAGCCAGGCCAGGAACGACTCACTCCAGCAGGGTACAGGCCGGGAAAATGGTGGCGGCCACAAGTGTGCGGGATTGATGGTTCCCTGAGCCTGTAATCTATTTTTCATAAAAATAATTTCTTACGGATTTTCTGCCTCTTTGTAATGTTCTGTCGTGAGCACCTGAATATTTCCTTTTCTTCCTCACTTCTGTTTGTTTGAACAAGCAGTGCTTGTTAGTTGCGGTCATGTGCACTGCTCTATGCACAACTACAAAACCCATACTCCATCTCAGGAGCAAGCAATAGAGGGTGGCTCTGTTCCTACATACAATGGGACCATGGAGAATGACCATAACCACCCTCTAAAAGGAGGACAGATCACATAAGCAAAAAAAAATGGAACTTTAGGAGATATATAATTTTAATTTTGTGTATGTACGGTAATGTGGAAAAGTAAGTACATCTATGAAAATTGCTCACTTTTTCAACATATTTGATTAGGCACACATTCGATCTTGATTCAAATAGTGGATATAGAGGATATACTTTACTTGAATGCATGACACATAAAAGTGACATGGTGTATTCATTTTCATTATCTAAATGAACACAAATTCAGATCTGGCATATAAAAAGATTAAATACAGACCTTCCTATACCACTACTTCAAATCTATGAAATTAGGTTATATACCAATGATTAGAATACCCTTGGGTCTGGTGTTCTCTTTGCTATGACATGTGGGTTGCCATCATGCCAAGACCAATAGAGATCTCTAAGCCCCTTAGAAAGAAAGTTGCCTATGAGATTTTCCCTTGGCTTTTTTCTAACATATGTTTCCCTCCAATGCTCCTTGGTGCAAGGGCCAGTTATAGGTGGGGGCAGTGGTCTACCTTTTTGTACTGTTGATATACTGGTCAGGCAATGCATGGGACACCTTTGCAGCCATTGTGCTATGTGCTGGGTGTTTAGTGTGACCCTGCACCTTTAGGAAGGGGTGGGTTCCCTTGAGTCCATCTGCCCTCTATCTATCCATCAGAATGCATGTGCTTCCACTGTGGAGTCACTTATAAGTCAGTGATAGGACTACAGATACCAGGGTACCTTGGTGGGGCCTGTAGCTTATGCATGTATTTGTAAATGTGTGCAGACTAACCCCTGTTTTTTACACATACTGTTAGCAGTGGCGGCTGGTGAAGTTTTAGGATGGGGGGCGCCAGACCCCGCCCTTCCTCTTTGGCCCCTCCCACTTGGTGAAAATGGGTGTGGAAATAGTGGACATGGCTCTAAGGTGGTGTGGTTAGCGTCTGAGATGAACGAGGGATGGAGGGAGAGGGAGAGAGGAATGAAGGGACAGCAGGCCCAGATCCTACACAACAATAGAAATGTGTATTCTAGAAAGTTTAACAAATCAGCAGATAAAGATACTCCAAACACCTGGTGTTAGCACTTCAATCATCCCGGCACCATGGTTGTTATGGTTATGGTGGATGATTGAAGCGCATTATTTCTATTATTACATTGTAATATAAAATTAAATTATTCAACTCACCATAATGCAGAATCAGTGGGAGCCCTGAGCGTGTCACTTGCCACGTTGCCTACAACCAGATGCCATCAGGCGTCCCCAGCAGAGTCCCTCCTTACATGCAGCCTCTGTCACATCATATGCAGCCTCTGTCCCACCAAATGCAGCCTCTGTCCCAGCCTCTGTCCCACCAAATGCAGCCTCTGCCCCCCCCCCCAAATGCAGCCACTGCTCCCCCCAAATGCAGCCTCTGTCCCCCCCCCAAATGCAGCCTCTGTCCCCCCCTAAATGCAGCCTCTGTCCCCCCAAATGCAGCCTCCATCCCCCCCAAATGCAGCCTGCCTGTGTCCCATTAAATGCAGCCTGTGTCCCCCTCCCAAATGCAACCTGCCTGTGTCCTCCCCAAATGCAACCTGCCTGTGTCCCCCCCCCCCCCAAATGCAGCCTGCCTGAGCCCCCCCCCCCCAAATGCAACCTGCCTGTGTCCCCCCAAATGCAGCCTGCCTGCAGTGGCGTCACTGGGGTTGGTGTCACCTGGTGCGGAAAACATTGGTGTCACCCCCCCCTCCACCAACTATAGTCCTCCCTCAGTACAGACCCCCTCCCACAGTATAGATCCCCCTCCCACAGTATAGATCCCCCTCACTAAGAACAGACCCCCCTCCCTCAGTACAGACCACCCTCCGTCAGTATAGACCCCCCCCACTAAGTACAGACCCACCTCCCTCAGTACAGACACGCCCATCAGTGTAGAATCCCCCCTCTTAGTGCAGACACCCCTCCTTTAGTGCAGACCCCCCCCATAAGTATAGAATCCCCCCCTTAGTGCAGACCCCCACAGTATAGACACCTCCTTAGTATAGACATCCCCCTTAATACAGACCCCCCCCATCAGTATAGACACCCCCATTTAGTGCAGACCCCCACAGTATAGACACCCCCCTTAGTGCAGACCCCCATCAGTATAGACACCCCCTTAGTGCAACCCCCCGCAGTATAGAACCCCCCCTTTAGTGCAAACCCCCCATCAGTACAGAATCCCCCCTTAGTGCAGACCCCCATCAGTATAGAATCCCCCTTAGTGCAGACCCCCACAGTATAGACACCCCCTTAGTGCAAACCCCTGCAGTATAGAATCCCCCCTTAGTGCAGACCCCCCATCAGTATAGAATCCCCCTTAGTGCAGACCCCCACAGTATACACCCCCCCTTAATGCAGACCCCCCATCAGTATAGACACCCCTTAGTGCAAAACCCCGCAGTATAGAATCCCCCTTAGTGCAGACCCCCCATCAGTATAGAATCCCCCCTTAGTGCAGACCCCCAATCAGTATAGAATCCCCCCTTAGTGCAGACCCCCACAGTATAGACACCCCCTTAGTGAAGACCCCCCAACAGTATAGACACTCCCTTAGTGCAAACCCCTGCAGTATAGAATCCCCCCCTTAGTGCAGACCCCCCATCAGTATAGAACCCCCACTTAGTGCAGACCCCCCATAAGTATATAATCCCCCTTAGTGCAGACCCCCCCATCAGTATAGACACCCCCTTAGTGCCTGTGTCCCCCCAAATGCAACCTCTGTACTTACCTTGCTGTTGTCCTCTCCTGCGGTGTTTCCTTCCACTGGCAGCGCTGATGATACTTCCTGTTTCCTCTCTGGGCGCAATGGGAGATAGAGACAGGAAGTGACATCTAACTGAGGTCAGATGTCAATCAAATTTGAAGCGCCAAAGTAGTTTCCGCCCAGCGCCTCTAGTATATGTTACTATGGCCGGGCGGATGCTACTCTGCGCTTCAGAAAATGCTGCAAGGCGGGCTAAACGCCCGCAAATGTAGCGCCACGTCTGCAATCTCTTGCATAGACGTTGCGCCTTCCATAAGGGCACTGTGTCCGGCGTCGGACTGTGTCCAGCGTCCGAACACAGTGCACTTAAGAACAAGGAAAAGGGGTGATGGCGCTGTTCTAAACTGCAGTAAAAAATATTTTTTGATGTTATAAGTCTAAAGGGTAGGGGTGGAACGTATCTTAATTGTCAGACACAAGATAGGTAAAGTGCATGTGCTGTGTAATAATACAGTAGACAAATCATATACTGTGAGAGATGATATTCAGCAGACAGAATATAGTGATTACTATGACAAAATTATTCAGAGAGTGCGGTAAAGGTGAACAAAGTGCAAGTGCATCAATAAACAAGTGAGGTAGATATAACAGCTGATTTATACAATGGAAAAAAATGATGATTGATCATAACATCAACAATATTGAAATATGATAAAAATGAGGAAGCTATCGGCAGGAAATATATAACGCAAAGATTGTAATATTCAATATAAACAGGCAATGGTGTCACTGTAAATATAGATAAGGCGACTACTACAAGGGCTATGCTCTGTGTAGAATATCCAAGTCTATGTTAATTCACCAAAGATACAAATTGTTGCGTAAAGATATCTGTATAGAGATCTAAACAATCTCTCAAAGCATCCACACAAAGTATATATATCTGATATTAATATTCCAGGAGATATTATATGATGAAATTATTCCATAAAAAATGTATATATAGAAAAAAGTATATAAAAATGGATGAGTAAGTATAAAAGTCCTGTGAAAGATAGGTGGAGGTATATATAAAACTGCGGTGTGTATAATCTGCTGGTGATTCAGACCCAAACAATCAGTGACTGTTCTTTAAAATCAATGCAGGTATGTTGCTCCGGTGTTCCCCTCCTTGCGACACTGCCCCTTATGTAGTTGCACTTAACAGAGTGCCCAACCCCTGCAGGGGTAATGAGCATAGAAGTACTGGTTCAAGCAGTCCTCACTGGTCTCATCTGGGGGTCCTTGCTTGTCTCGGCTGGGGGTGTCCGCTTAGTATCCTGGAGGTTGTTGCTCTCTGGATCCTATCCTTAGGTCATCAGGGTCATCATGGTATTCACAGCAGCATTAAGGATGGTAAATGAGGGAAGGACAGACTCATAGCGTGAATCCGTTAAAAATAATGTTTTAATATTTAAATTAAAAATAACCACCAAGTGGTAAATGAACAGATGTAGGGCTATCCAGCCCGCTTAAAAAATATAACCACCAAGTGGTAAATAGATAAATATAGGGCTATCCAGCCCGCACAGTAAAAAGGGCAAGATAAACAGCATGTAAATGCTGTTGTTCCGGGTAGCGGCGTGCGTTCCACGGCCGCGTATAGTAAGAAACCGGAAGTACAGCTCCGCCGGAAGTGACGTGTTGCGTATCAAGATAGGGCCGCCTTACGCGTTTCGTCATAAGACGGCGCCGAGCCTCAGACGACGTCTTATGACGAAACGCGTAAGACGGCCCTATCTTGATACGCAACACGTCACTTCTGGCGGAGCTGTACTTCCGGTTTCTTACTATACGCGGCCGTGGAACGCACGCCGCTACCCGGAACAACAGCATTTACATGCTGTTTATCTTGCCCTTTTTACTGTGCGGGCTGGGTAGCCCTATATTTATCTATTTACCACTTGGTGGTTATATTTTTTAAGCAGGCTGGATAGCCCTACATCTGTTCATTTACCACTTGGTGGTTATTTTTAATTTAAATATTAAAACATTATTTTTAACGGATTCACGCTATGAGTCTGTCCTTCCCTCATTTACCATCCTTAATGCTGCTGTGAATACCATGATGACCCTGATGACCTAAGGATAGGATCCAGAGAGCAACAACCTCCAGGATACTAAGCGGACACCCCCAGCCGAGACAAGCAAGGACCCCCAGATGAGACCAGTGAGGACTGCTTGAACCAGTACTTCTATGCTCATTACCCCTGCAGGGGTTGGGCACTCTGGTAAGTGCAACTACATAAGGGGCAGTGTCGCAAGGAGGGGAACACCGGAGCAACATACCTGCATTGATTTTAAAGAACAGTCACTGATTGTTTGGGTCTGAATCACCAGCAGATTATACACACCGCAGTTTTATATATACCTCCACCTATCTTTCACAGGACTTTTATACTTACTCATCCATTTTTATATACTTTTTTCTATATATACATTTTTTATGGAATAATTTCATCATATAATATCTCCTGGAATATTAATATCAGATATACAGTGGTGTGAAAAAGTGTTTGCCCCCTTCCTCATTTCCTGTTCCTTTGCAAGTTTGTCACACTTAAGTGTTTCGGAACATCAAACCAATTTAAACAATAGTCAAGGACAACACAAGTAAACACAAAATGCAATTTGTAAATGAAGGTGTTTATTATTAAAGGTGAAAAAAAATCCAAACCATCATGGCCCTGTGTGAAAAAGTGATTGCCCCCCTTGTTAAAACATACTATAACTGTGGTTGTCCACACCTGAGTTCAATTTCTCTAGCCACACCCAGGCCTGATTATTGCCACACCTGTTCACAATCAAGGCATCACTTAAATAGGAGCTGCTTGACACAGTAAGGTCCACCAGAAGATCCTTAAAAGCTACACATCATGCCGAGACCCAAAGAAATTCAGGAACAATTGAGAAAGAAAGTAATTGAGATCTATCAGTCTGGAAAGGGTTATAAAGCCATTTCCAAAGCTTTGGGAATCCAGCGAACCACAGTGAGAGCCATTATCCACAAATGGTGAAGACATGTAACAGTGGTGAACCTTCCCAGGAGTGGCTGGCCGCCCAAAATTACCCCAAGAGCGCAGCGACGACTCATCCAAGAGGTCACAAAAGACCCCACAACAACGTCCAAGGAACTGCAGGCCTCACTTGCCTCAGTTAAGGTCAGCGTTCATGCCTCCACCATCAGGAAAAGACTGGGCAAAAATGGCCTGCATGGCAGAGTTCCAAGGAGAAAACCACTGCTGAGCAAAAAGAACATCAAAGCTCGTCTCAATTTCTCCACAACACATCTTGATGATCCCCAAGACTTTTGGGACAACATTCTGTGGACCGATGAGACAAAAGTGGAACTCTTTGGAAGGTGTGTGTCCAAGTATATCTGGCGTAGAAGGAACACTGCATTTCAGAAAAAGAACATTATACCAACAGTAAAATATGGTGGTGGTAGTGTGATGGTCTGGGGCTGTTTTGCTGCTTCAGGACCTGGAAGACTTACCGTGATAAAAGGAACTATGAATTCTGTTGTCTACCAAGAGATCCTGAAGGAGAATGTCCGACCATCTGTTTGTGTACTCAAGCTGAAACGAACTTGGGTTCTGCAGCAGGACAATGATCCTAAACACACCAGCAAGTCCACCAACGAATGGCTGAAGAAAAACAAAATGAAGACTTTGGAGTGGCCTAGCCAAAGTCCAGACCTGAATCCTATTGAGATGTTGTGGTATGACCTTAAAAAGGCCGTTCATGCTCGAAAACCCTCTAATGTAACTGAATTAGGACAATTCTGCAAAGATGAGTGGGCCAAAATTCCTCCAGGACGCTGTAAAAGCCTCATTGCACGTTATCGCAAACGCTTGGTTGCAGTTGTTGCTGCTAAGGGTGGCCCAACCAGTTATTAGGTTTAGGGGGCAATCACTTTTTCACACAGGGCCATGATGGTTTGGATTTTTTTTCACCTTTAATAATAAACACCTTCATTTACAAATTGCATTTTGTGTTTACTTGTGTTGTCCTTGACTATTGTTTAAATTGGTTTGATGTTCTGAAACACTTAAGTGTGACAAACATGCAAAGGAACAGGAAATGAGGAAGGGGGCAAACCCTTTTTCACACCAATGTATATACTTTGTGTGGATGCTTTGAGAGATTGTTTAGATCTCTATACAGATATCTTTACGCAACAATTTGTATCTTTGGTGAATTAACATAGACTTGGATATTCTACACAGAGCATAGCCCTTGTAGTAGTCACCTTATCTATATTTACAGTGACACCATTGCCTGTTTATATTGAATATTACAATCTTTGCGTTATATATTTCCTGCCGATAGCTTCCTCATTTTTATCATATTTCAATATTGTTGATGTTATGATCAATCATCATTTTTTTCCATTGTATAAATCAGCTGTTATATCTACCTCACTTGTTTATTGATGCACTTGCACTTTGTTCACCTTTACCTCACTCTCTGAATAATTTTGTCATAGTAATCACTATATTCTGTCTGCTGAATATCATCTCTCACAGTATATGATTTGTCTACTGTATTATTACACAGCACATGCACTTTACCTATCTTGTGTCTGACAATTAAGATACGTTCCACCCCTACCCTTTAGACTTATAACATCAAAAAATATTTTTTACTGCAGTTTAGAACAGCGCCATCACCCCTTTTCCTTGTTTTTATATCCTTTTACTTCACCCAGGTGAAGTTTCTTTTAGGGGGGCAGCAGTTCAGTAATCCTAAGCGCGGGTACTACCCTCATTTACAGTGCACTTAAGGAACTTTTTTTTGTATTTATTTTTGGGCATTAATAGAATTTTTTTTTTTTTAAAACTTTTTTTGTGGCTGGAATCCCAGGTGCCCCCTATGGACAGGCCGCCACTGACTGTTAGACATGTTAATTTGGTTTTCTGCGAGCTGGTCGGTAAGTGAGCTTAGAATTTTCCTTGGCTTTTTTCTAACATAAAGGATAGGTGAAAAAAACTGCGCTAAAGTCAAAAAATAAATGTATAAAAAAGCTGCTAACACTCAAACAAAGTCTGATGTGAATGGTGAATAAATAGTGTAGAGCTAATAATGATATATAATACAAATACCAATACGTGTACTCAAAACACAATGTGAGTATTAGGTGAATGAACAATGTAAAAAAACAATCACAAAGGAATGTGCATGGCACAATAAACACAAAATGTGCATTCAATCCAATTGTAAGTAAAACTTCAATTGATAGTGCAGAGTGAAGGTCACAAAAACTGGAAGTAGACAGGTTGAACTTCTTCCTGTTAAGGTGACACCAAAACAGTGGGAAAGAAAAAACAAGTTGTCTGTAGTCACTCTAAACAACTCTTTAGGGATAAGTGGATGGATACTCTTACCAGCTGAAATGGACACACATGTCTTACCACAGTGGGTCAGTAAAGCTTGAAATCCTGAATGGTCTGGATCAGGTGCTGTACACGGAGGATGGTCGGATGGATCAGGTGCAGGGCCCCTGATTCCCCGTCAACGAACTCCACAGACACTATATGCTCAAGATAGGTGTACCCTGGAACAGCTCCTCATAAGCTCCAAGGGAAAAAACATATGGAAAAAGAAGGAGGGGGTTTATTTATCTTGACAGCAACAGCGTTTGCTCCCACGATACGTAAAGCTGTGACTCCAGTGCTGTCGGAGGTGATTTCACCTCAGTTAAAAAAAAAATGGTGCATGTATGCCCATCATTAGGAGTGGGTGGATGAAGGGCGGTATTCTAATGATGGGCATACCCACCGACCAATCTCTTTTTTTTAGTTCAGCCCACAGGCTGCATGAAAAAAAGAACTTTACAATGTATGACCAACTAGGACCAGCAATGTACTGGTATGTTGCTGGATTTTGAGTGGTCATAACAGAATGATGCCTGCAGGTTTAGGTATCATCTTGGTATCATTCTTTTCAGCCAGCGGTCGGCTTTCATGTAAAAGTAATCCTAGCGGTTAATTAGCCTCTAGACTGCTTTTATAAGCAGTGGGAGGGAATGTCCCCCCCACCGTCTTCCATGGTTTTCTCGGGCTCTCCTGTCCCAACAGGGATCCTGAGAAAGCAGCTGGTGGTTCCGCCAGCTGACCATAGAGCTGATCAGAGACCAGAACCGCTCAATGATGGGCACTTTTGCACCCTTCCTTCCCAAGCCAATTTTCAGCTTTCAGCGCTCTCGCATTATCAATGACAATTGCGTGGTCATGCTACGCTGTACCCAAATGAAGTTTTTATCATTTTGTTTGCAAAAATAGAGCTTTAATTTGGTGGTATTTATTCACGACTCCGTTTTTTTTTTCCCGAAAAAGAGCAGAAATTTGGAAAAAAAACAATATTTTCTTTATTCTATTTTAAAAGAAAAACAATAAAATCGAATTTTGTTATAAATTTAAGCCAACATTTTTTCTGCTACATGTCTTTGGTAAAAAAAAATCCTGTTAAATGTATAATAATTGGTTTGTGTGGTCACGGATAGATGTACGCATGTGCGCAGGTGATCACGGTCATATGTGTGCAGATGATCATTGGGACATGTGATTTTACTGGGACATATGTGGGGGACAGGTGTTTTTGGGGACATGTGTGTGGGGACATGTTTTTGGGGACATGTGTTTTGGGGACATTGTGTTTTACACTGTGTGTTACTATGCTGGTGATCAGTGTGTAAAAAGCTGTAAAAAACAGCTCATACACACTGATCACCAGCCGACTGTAGAGAGCCGATCGCCTAGCAACCGGCTCTCTGTTTACATCACATGACGGCTGTGATTGGACACGGCCGTTATGTGATCAGGAGGGCCAATCACAGAGCCCTCCTGCCGATCTGAGATGCAGCGTGTCCGGGTGACACAAGCGCATCGGGATGCGTGCGATCCCCCTCCTTCTGAGGGACGTTCCTGAACATCCACTCAGGAGAGAGCGCCCATCCGGCCATGCATATGCAGTGGCCGGGTGGGAAGTGATTAATGGCTAGGATATGGAGTGGATTCTTTATTATGGAACCGTTGTGATTAACTCTCACAGTGGTCATTAAATTAGGGGCCTTTCCAGCTGGCTCCTGATCAGAAGCCATAACTGAGAGCTGTCATTGTGTAGTGAGTACGCTCTCAGCACACAGGCTCAGACTGCATAGATACATATGTGTGGTGACTATAAGGTCAATTCCCTAAGCCCCCGTACACACGGTCGGAAGTTCCGACCACAAAATCCGTCTGATTTTTTCTGACGGATTTTGTCCGAAACTGGTGTTGCATACACACGGTTGGACAAAGTTGTCGGAAAATCCGATCGTTCCGAACGTGGTGACGTTCGTTGCGTACTACGGAACTACGTAGAGGCTAGTAGCCAATAGCTTTGGTCTCATAACTTTGTCCGTCGGAAATCCCTACACACGATCGGAAAAAGTGCGATAGGATTTTGTTGTCGGAAAATTTGAGTCCACACACGATCGGATTTTCCGCCAACATAATCCGATCAGACTTTTTCCATCGGAAAATCCGACCGTGTGTACGGGGCATAAGAGGTAACTAATGCATGAATTATTTAGTTAAAATAACTGATGCTGTAATTAAAGCGGAGGTCCACACAAAAATGGAACTTCCGCTTTTCGGAACCCTCCCCCCCTCCGGTGTCACATTTTGTACCTTTCAGGGGGAGGGGGGTGCAGGTATTTGCACCCACTTCCGGACATAGATCACCCGTCCTCCTGCATGCACAGTAGGGAACCAGGAAGTGAAGCCGCAAGGTGGCGGCGGCAGCATCCGAGGACCGAGGGATGATTCGGCCTCGGGTGCCAACATCGTGGGCGCCCTGGACAGGTAAGTGTCCTTATTTTAAAAGTCAGCAGCTGCAGTATTTGTAGCTGCTGACTTTAAAAAAAAAATTTGGCGGACCTCCGCTTTAACTCATAAGCAATTCACAAAAAAGCTTCAAGAAAAAACATGTGAAGTACCACATGAGTTAATGTTCTTATTTTGTGGTATTAACGTGTGTTTTTGCATGTTATTTTAAAGCAGTCCACACTTCCAGCTGCCGTGTAATGTGAACATTTAGCAGTGATAATCCTACCTTTAATAGTGTGGACTTTCCTCAATCTAAAGCACCACTTGTCATTTCTCTCCGCTGTCTCTTTTCTATCTGCATGGGTCATAAATAATAGTCCAAACCGACTGCACAGCATCCAGGGTGACACCTGGCCCTCCAGTGCACAGCAAGGACTGTGTAGAGGAGGGTGTGTCTATTCTCTCCACTCGGTTTCAGTATATGTAAGGGTTTACAACCACTTTAAAGAAAGCCTGCTTCTCACAATCTCATGTCTATAAGAGCTGCATTTTTGTTTGTGGTTGGAGTTAGCTGTTAACTATGCCTTACACTTTGAAGTAGATCTGAAGAAGGTTTGTGCAATTTCTGCCCATTTACTTGGATAAGGGCCATTCTTATGAAACTCTTAACCACTCCTCCATTGGTCCCACTTAAAAGTGCTGTATCAATTCTCTGTAATAGTGAAGAAAGATAGAATTAGCTAGCTAGCTGGGTCATGAATTCATGAAACAGTGTATTTGGACAGAGTGGAGAGGGATTAGAACAACTAGTGGGTTTTTATTGCTGTCAGTGCCCTGTTAGGCAGATTCACGCTTTACATTTTTTATGTTTACCTTTATCATCAAAAGTGAAAGAAAACCATAAATTGTTGGTGGTCCCAAAAAAAAAGACAGTTGTTATAACTAACCCTACTCTATTCTAAATGTAAAAAAAATGTGTGCCTTTAGATGTATGTTATGCAGGACTAGCAACAATGGAAGTGATCAATACTGAACAGGGGAAAGTGATGTATACATGTGTTTTCATGAACAGTGTAGTTGGTAAAAGGGCTATTGGATTTAAAGCAGGTGTTTCAGGGGAGCCAGACTGCAGACAGAAATCCCACTCAGTGCTCTGGATTGAGGAAAATATACACTATATAATTCATGAGGAGATCTCTACTGTTCAGATACCCTCCACGCTTTACACTTCATGCCCACAGGTACAATTATTACTTCCCTCTTTCAACCCCACCACTATAGATGAGGTTGCTAAACTACTTGCCAACACCCATCTTACCACCCGTCCTCTGGATCCTGTTCCCTCACAAATGCTACGTTCACCCTCTAGCTCTATTTTACACTCTCTAACCCACATCTTCAATCTCTCCCTCTCTTCTGACATCTTCCCCAACTCTCTTGGAATGGTAAATTTATCCCCGTATCACCGCGTAATGGTGTTGCGGATACGGTACAGCGTATAAAGAATGATTGCCACGTCCCGAAAATTATAGTCTGAATGTTAAGGTATTTTGTCAACAAATTAATGTTGGAGAATGATGGACTTTTTAGGCATAAAGTAAATGTAAAAAGTTTTTTATTAAAAACATATAAATGACAAAAGTGTATTGTAAATTTAAAACAGATTGTTTGGAAAAACAGTCTGGCAAACTATAGAAATATTTAACAAGCTGATGTATAAGTGCGCTCAGATAGTAACAATGTGGTTCCAATGAGGTCACTATATTTAAATGCAAACATTCAAATTTTCTTGGAGAATTGTGACATTAAAGTAAACAAAAATACGAAACCATAGGTGAGCAGTACAGTCATACAGAAAAACAGCTTGTTTACAGTTGCTCTACATGTTACGCGTCCTAAGACGCTTCCTCAGGAGCTTTCTATATTAGGAATAAAAAAAGAGAAAAACAAATATACAGTAAGAAAACAATATATGTAATATGACATAATCATATGTGACATTGGATAGAGGGCAGCCAGGGGCGTAGGGGCGTCAGCCGCCATCAAAGAAAAAGAGAAAAAGAGGGAAAAAGAAGAGCAAAGCGAAAAAGGGGAGGGAAGAAAAACAGGGAAGGGGGGTGAAAGAATAAGTGTAAGTGACTGGATGAGAAGTGAAAGTGTGAGTGGGACTTTCACTTCTCATCCAGTCACTTACACTTATTCTTTCACCCCCCCTTCCCTGTTTTTCTTCCCTCCCCTTTTTCGCTTTGCTCTTCTTTTTCCCTCTTTTTCTCTTTTTCTTTGATGGCGGCTGACGCCCCTACGCCCCTGGCTGCCCTCTATCCAATGTCACATATGATTATGTCATATTACATATATTGTTTTCTTACTGTATATTTGTTTTTCTCTTTTTTTATTCCTAATATAGAAAGCTCCTGAGGAAGCGTCTTAGGACGCGTAACATGTAGAGCAACTGTAAACAAGCTGTTTTTCTGTATGACTGTACTGCTCACCTATGGTTTCGTATTTTTGTTTACTTTAATGTCACAATTCTCCAAGAAAATTTGAATGTTTGCATTTAAATATAGTGACCTCATTGGAACCACATTGTTACTATCTGAGCGCACTTATACATCAGCTTGTTAAATATTTCTATAGTTTGCCAGACTGTTTTTCCAAACAATCTGTTTTAAATTTACAATACACTTTTGTCATTTATATGTTTTTAATAAAAAACTTTTTACATTTATTTTATGCCTAAAAAGTCCATCATTCTCCAACATTAATTTGTTGACAAAATACCTTAACATTCCCCAACTCTCTAAAACAAGCAATTGTCAGCCCCATACTTAAAAAGCCCTCACTGGACCCATCAAATCTTAACTTCCTACGCCCCATCTCCTTGCTCCCATTTTTATCCAAACTCCTTTTTTTAAAATCAAATCCTTTTTATTATTTTATATGGAAACAACATTAACACAATACAGACAAAACCACAAAAACAAAATCACACCAAACCAAACCAAAATCCCCCCCCCCCAAACCCCCCACCCCCCCACAGACAATCCCCCTTCAACAAACCCTGCCATCTCACCACCCCCAGCAGGGAGTTATATATGACACATGTAGCGGCCAAAACCCCTTGAGGGGAGGCTTTGACTTTTGGGCTTACCAGTTACCTCCTCTTGGCTTGTCGGTGAATATCCAGGGGTTCCCAGGGTTAGTACCATACAACTTTGGATGCTGACACATAAAAGTCCTTTTTAAGGTTTTTATTCTGCAGTGGTAACATCCAACATAACACAGTCTCAGATAGGAATAGAGGGCAAGGGTGAAGAAACTCAGGCACCTTGAACTGCATTTGGCACCCAGGGTGGATCCTATATATGGCACCCCCCCCCCACCTTAAAATGTAAAAATACCCCACTGTGCCCCCTGCATCCTTAAATATCTCTTTGTCACTACTGTGTAAATTACACATCACCTCTGGACCCCTTTACATTACACAGCACCCTGTACCTCTGGATCCCTTTACATTACACAGCACCTTGCACCTCTAGACCCCTTTACATTACACAGCCCTTGCACCTCTGGACCCCTTTACATTACACAGCCCTTGCACCTCTGGACCCCTTTACATTACACAGCACCCTGCACCTCTGGACCCCTTTACATTACACAGCACCCTGCACCTCTGGACTCCCTTTACATTACATAGCCCTTGCACCTCTGGACCCCTTTACATTACACAGCTCTTTTACCTCTGGACCCCTTTACATTACACAGCACCTTGCACCTCTGGACCCCTTTACATTACACAGCCCTTGCACCTCTGGACCCCTTTACATTACACAGCCCTTGCACCTCTGGACCCCTTTACATTACACAGCACCCTGCACCTCTGGACCCCTTTACATTACACAGCACCCTGCACCTCTGGGCCCCTTTACATTACACAGCCCTTACACCTCTGGACCCCTTTACATTACACAGCCTTTGCACCTCTGGGCCCTTTACATTACACAGCACCCTGCACCACTTTACATTTCACAGCACCCTGTACCTCTGGACCCCTTTACATTATACAGCCCTTGCACCTCTGGATCCCTTTACATTACACAGCACCCTGCACCTCTAGACCCCTTTACATTACACAGCACCCTGCACCTCTAGACCCCTTTACATTACACGCCCCCCCCACATCTCTGTACACCTGTATGTTACACAGACACCCCCAACAGCTCTGGACCCCCTGCATGTTACACAGACCCCCCTACAGTGGAGACCCCCCTAAAGTGGAGACCCCCCCTTCAGTACAGACCCCTCTACAGTGGAGACCCCCCTCCTACAACGGAGACCCCCCTACAGTGGAGACCCCCCTACAATGCAGACCCCCCTACAATACAGAGCCCCCCCCTTCAGACCCATAATGTACCTCGAGCCTCTGCTCAGATGGCGGGACTTGTGATGATGCACAGCAGCACACTGTAGACTACAAGGAGGAGGGGGAGGCGGCGCCGGCAGCTTCACTCTGCTTGCCTGTATGACACAGCCGAGACAGATCAGAGCCACGGAGAGAAGGGGATTGTTGCGGTGCGGCGCCCCCCTCCCCTCACTTCACCTGCCGCTGCTCCACGCTGTCTCCGCTTCAATCGCGGAGGGGGGGGGGGGGCGCCGGCCTGACACCCTCCCCCAGTGTGTGGCACCCGGTGCGGCCCGCCCCCCGCCCCCCACTTAGTACGCCTCTGCTGCTGACATCCACGTAATGTCTCTAATCAACCCAGAGACTAGCCACTTGCAGCTGGGTACTTCAATGCCAGATAAACCTCTAGCCAGAGGTCTAGCAGCCAACAATGTGATCCGGAAACTTGCAAAAAGTCTCTGACACAGAATAAACTTGCAACTGAAGATGACTAGGAACCTTTCTCACAGTATCTGGAACTTTCTCTGTCTCCTTGGCAGTACTGTGGAAGTGTGGATTCTTTAGTGTCCATACAACTCAGCTTCCAGGCTCTTACTGAGATGCCAGCTTGTTGGCCCTCCTCCGAAGAATCCTCCCCTGGTCACTTGTACAAGTTGCCGTGTCCCTCCAATACTGAGAGCACACCGGGACGCCTTGAATCCTCCTTCAGTTACTGGGCCTCGGGCTAACCGCCTCTGAGACTCGGGAACAGACGGATCCCCACCCCAGACCATACGGGTCTATGGGGCTAGTCAGACTGACCATGTTTGCGGGACGGTAAACACTCCTAGGCCCGGGACCCCTCGCGGGGCTACCCCGGTCCAGAACCAGGAAGCAAGACTGCGGCCGAACCCCGAACACATGACTTCAGCACCTTAAATACCCCTTCCCAGACTACGCAGCAGGGCCAGACGCACCCACTGATTGGCTCCGGGAAAGATTGGTACCTAAGACGTCCAACCAGGCCTGGTTCTTGGCCTGTCATGGGTGCTTCACTGCACCTATGACCAGCCAGAACCCTAGCACAGCCCAGCCAAACTGATGCCAAAGCAAACCTGTACAATTAACCCTCGGAACCCCATTACTGTTCTGAGGGAAAAAAATAAAATTTCCACTTATAGTGCACACTTGTTAAAGTGTGACCGCTACACACAAAAAAAAAAAAAAAAGAGAAGAAAAAAGGAATAACAATATCCAGTATTACAAAGTACACAGTACCCATTGGTTGACATGATACCTGAGTCATGGATTGAAGCCATCTAGACCAGGTACCATCAAACTTATTCATGGAATTCCTTAGGGAGTATGTATGAATAATCCTATTGAGATCTACAATCCAGACACAGTTGGTGGATGTGGACAGGTCCACTTAAGAGCAATCTGTCTACAGGCAACAAAAAGTGCACGCCTTATAGTGTTACCAGTAGGGGAGGTGTAGATAGACGGATCACAGTAACCCAATAAACATATAAGCGGTTCAACCGGGATGTTAATATCCAATATCCCATTCAAGGTACCAATCACCTCCACCCAGTATCTTTGAAGTTTTGGACATCGCCACAAAAGATGTATTAATGTATCTGGGTTACTGCATCTAGCACAGGCTGGCTCAGATTTCAGTCCAACTGCACAGAGAAACTGCGGAGTTCTATAGACCCTATGAACGATAAAAATCTGGGTCAGTCTGTGTGATGGAGAAAGAGACACACTGGACGGGGACCGGAGAACACCATCCCAAATCTTCTCAGAGATGGAACCAATATCTTTCTCCCAGCCAGCCCAAGAACGGATGGGGAAGTTCAATAGGATCCCTTCTGACAATACCCTATAAGTAACCGAGGTAAGACCCTTTGTAGACCCTGCCCATACTATTTTGTCTAAGACAGAGATAAAGGGGGAAAATATCTTAGCAGAAGAAAACTTGTGCGTGTAGAGCATGTCTTAATTGAAGGGATTGGTAAAACCAATTGGTTTCTACAGAGAACTCTCCCCTCAGATCTTCAAAGGATTTAATTATACCATTCTGATATAGCTGAGCTAAAGTAGTTATTCCTAATTTTCCCCATCTCTGAAAGCCCCTGAGAGCCGAAATTTGAGAAAGTCTATAATTTTCCCATATGGGAGTGTATCTAGTAGGATATGAGACACCCAGCATTTTTTTTAACAGTATCCCATACTTTACAGATTAACATACAAATAGGCATATCAGTAAGTGAGACACTCTTACACCATCGAGGAGTGGAAACCGACCCTTAAATGCAAAAGAGAATAATCGTCGGGCAGGAAGAGGTATCTTTTCAGACTCCCATCCAGCAAAATGCTGTAATTGGGAAGCAAAAAAATATAGCCTTGGATTAGGAACTGCCAGCCCACCGGCATTTGTGGGAGTCTTCTGAAAAAAGAGTTTATTCCTGGCCCTTGATTCCAATAGTTTGTGCAGCCTATTTTGAGATGAAAGCCATTCCTGTTGGATATTCGGAGAGAGATTTTGAATATGTAGCACTGACCCCCGAAGGAGCTGCTGGTTTTATTTGGGCTTACCGTTACCTCACCTGCTGTAGCTCCGTCTTGGGGTTCCCGTGGAAAATGGCCCAAAGAAAAGGTTGAGACTGACACTGAAACCTCTTTTGGGTTATTTATTCATAAAATAGAACACAGTCTCTTGATAAAGGGTAGAGGGATAGGGGTGAGTTCAGGTACTTAAATTGCGTGGTGAAGGTATTAAACGAATCCAGATAAATTGAGAAGACTGTTTCACAAACTGGATTCCTGAAGTCCCCCGGATAGGTCTCTCTCACTAGGCCTAGCAGCCGGTAGGATGCTCGGTAAAGTCTCTGCCACAGACTTGTAAGTTACCCTTTAGCGCAGTGTTTCTCAACTCCAGTCCTCAAGGCACACCAACAGGTCATGTTTTCAGGATTTCCACTTTTTTGCACAGGTGATTTGATCAATTTCACTGACTTAGTAATTACCACAGCTGTTTCATCTGAGGGAAATCCTGAAAACATGACCTGTTGGTGTGCCTTGAGGACTGGAGTTGAGAAACACTGCTTTAGCGTCATTGAGGGATTGGATGAACTTTAAAGAACTATCATGGTACCAGTTTCTCTCAGCCGATCCGGCGATAACATATGAGTGTTGATCCAGGTCGCGTCCTTTAACTAAGCCTCCAGGCTCCTTCAGAGAAGCCAGCCTTGCGCATGACCTTCTCCTGAAAGGGTCCTCCCCTGGGGTTCTTCAGTTGCTGGGCCTCTCCCTTCAGATGAGACGGCACCGGACCTTCCTTGGATCGGTAGGTTCTGAAATTCACTCGGACCTACCCCTGTAGTTGCGTTGCCTCGGGCCAGCCAGCCCCGAGACACAGGATGCATGGTTCCGCACCCCAGGCCAGGAGGGCCATGAGGCTGGGTCAGGAGGACCACCAGAACCATGCGGACTGGAAAACACTGTGAGAACACTCCCACTGGGCTGGTTCCGAGAAGAAAGTGGCATTTAATGCATCCAGCTAGACTGCTTTCTAATCTAGCAGGCGGTGACAGCGACACCTGTGGTCAAGGAGAACCCAGTGCAACCCAGCTGGACTGGTACTGAAACTAGAAATTTTGTGAAATTATCCTGAAGCCCAACTGTGGCTTCAGTCAACTTCGTTTTCAAAAAACAATAGCGCCTGCTCGTCAGGAGCCAAAGCTACAAATATATATGGCTTCCGCCGCAGAGGTGTCAGCTTTAACCAGCTCAAGCTCTCTACGGGAAGCACTTTTGATAATACTTATGCCACGTACACACGATCGGACTTTCCGGCCGGACTATCCGGCGGTCTTTCCGAATGTGCGGACTTGCCCACACATGCCGGGACTTTTCCGGCGGAGTTTTGGCGGAGGTCTGCCGGACTTTAACACGGAGTAAAGTCCGTTCATTTAGAATGTGACTCCAGGTAGACGAGACTAGCAAAGGAAGTCAATGCCGCCGCCTCGATCAGCAAGATTGACACCTCGCTAGCCCCGTCACCTGGTATGGATTTAAAGGGGAATCCCTACGCCAAAAAAACAGCATGGGGGTCCCCCCAAATCCATATCAGACCCTTATCCGAGCACTCAGCCCGGCCGGTGAGGGAAGGGAGCAAAGTCCAGAGATTTTTGTGCAGATGAGAAACAAACAACCACCGCTCCAAGACTCTCCCTCCCAAGCGAATGCTCCTGCTCCTGTGTGGGAGCCCCAGGTGCTGGCTAATAGCACAATGATGGGAAATCAAAAAAGGAAGAACTCCGGACAGCCGCACACCGAGAAAATAAAATCCAAAAAGTTTATTTAAAAGCAAAAAACACTGCAATCCATACACGGCAAAAAAGGGGGGTACAGAGCTGACGCGTTTCGCACCACAACTAGTGGTGCGAAACGCGTCAGCTCTGTACCCCCCTTTTTTGCTGTGTATCGATTGCAGTGTTTTTTGCTTTTAAATAAACTTTTTGGATTTTATTTTCTCGGTGTGCGGCTGTCCGGAGTTCTTCCTTTTTTGATTTCCGGTGAGGGAAGGGGGTGGAGACGAGCGAGCTCCCCCCTACTGAGCCGTACCAGGCTGCGTGCCCTCAACATGGGGGGTGCTTTGGGGAAAGGGGGGCCTCTTACCGACAACCCTGGCCGTTGGTTGTCAGGGTCTGCAGGTGGGGGGCTTATCGGAGTCCGGGAGCCCCCTTTAATAAGGGGGCCCCCAGATACCGCCCCCCCCACCCTATTTGAATGAGTATGGGGTATGATGTACCCCTACCCATTCACCTGGTGAAAAAAGTGTAAATAAAAACACAACACAAGTTTTTAAAATACTTTATTACACAGCTCCGGGGGTCTTCTTCCATATTGGAGGGTCTTCTCGCCAGACTCCTCCGCTATCTTCTGCTAGCTCTTTTACTAGTGGAGGAGCCCGGCTTTCTCCTTCGTCGCCGCCGCCATCTGGGATCTTCTTCTGACTTTGGGGTCTTGTCCCGCTCTTCGGTTCTTCTTGCCGGGCCTCCGCTATCTTCTTATAGCTCTTTTATTAGCGTTGGCCCGGTCTTGTGTCGCTGCCGCCTTCTTCTCCTTCTTCTCTTCTTCTTCTTCTTCCTTTCGATGTTGACACGACGCTCTCTCTGGCCGTAATGGCAGAGACACGTTGTGCTGTGACTTATATAGAGACAAGGGGCGGGACCACCGGCTCATGTCACTTGGTGACCCCGCCCCCTTATGATGTCACAGTCCCAGCATCCTCCGGGACTGTGACATCATAGGGATGATGTCACACTCTCCGGCCTCTTCTCCCGGTCTCCGGTTCTTCTCCGCGCTCTCTGGTATCTTCTCACAGTCTCCGGTTCTTCTCCGCACTCTCCGGTATCTTCTGCCGGGCTCCTCCGCTATCTTCTTCCAGCTCTTTTACTGGCGTTGGCCCGGTCTTCTCCTTCATCGTCTTCTTCCCTCTTCTGTTCTTCCGATGTTGACACAACTCTCTCTCCCGCTGTAATGCTGTGTGTCACCAGGTGACCCCGCCCCTTATGACGGCACAGTCACAGGATGCCTGGGACCCTGCCCCTTATGACGGCACAGTCCCAGCATGCCCCAGGTGGTGACATCATAAGGGGCGGGGTCCCGGGCATGCTGTGACTGTGCCGTCATAAGGGGCGGCGTCACCGGGTGACATCACCCAGTGACCGCGCCCCATGCCTATATAAGTCGTTGCGCACCCTGTACACAGCATTACAGCGGGAGAGAGCGGTGTGTCAACATCAGAAGAACAGAAGAGGGAAGAAGAAGACAACAAAGGAGGAGACCGGGCCAAAGCTAGTAAAAAAGAGCTGGAAGAAGATAGCGGAGGAGCCTGGCAAAAGATACCGGAGAGCGCGGATAAGAACTGGAGACCGGGGGAAGAACCGGAAAGCGTGGAGGAGTCGGAAGAGACCCCCGAAGTCGGAAGAAGACCCCCGGAGCTGCATAATAAATTACTTTAAAAACCTGTTTAGTGTGTTTTTTTTATTGACACTTTTTTCCCCTAGGTGAATGGGTAGGGGTACGATGTACCCCATACTCATTCACATAGGGTGGGGGGCCGGGATCTGGGGGCCCCCTTGTTAAAGGGGGCTCCCGGATTCCAATAAGCCCACCGCCCACAGACCCTGACAATGAACGGCCAGGTTTGTCGGGAAGAGGCCCTTGTCCTCATCAACATGGGGACAAGGTGCTTTTGGTGCAGGGCGCCCCCCTTCCCCAAAGCACCCACCCCCCATGTTCAGGGCATGCGGCCTGGTACGGTACGGTTCAGGAGGGGGGGTGCTCGCTCGTCTCCCCCCTTTCCTGACCGGCCGGGCTGCATGCTCGGATAAGGGTCTGGTATGGACTTTTCGGCGTAGGGGGCCCCCCTTAAAATGCATACCAGGCGACGGGGCTCGCAAGGTGTCAATCTTGCCGATGAAAGCGACGAGATTGACTTCCTTTTCTAGTCCTGTCGTACCTGGAGTCACGTTCAAAATCAACAGACTTTAGTCCGTGTGTGGGCTAGTCTGCTGGAAAGTCCGGTCGTGTGTACGTGGCATTATAATTCTACCTACTCCTCTCCTCTTCCTTTCTCTGTTAGGGTTCCCCAAGGTTCTGTTCTTGGAGCTCTCCTAGTTTCAATATACACCTCCTCCCTGGGTCAGCTGATAGCCTCCCATGGCTTCCAATACCATCTCTACGCTGACGACACTCAAATCTATTTCTCTACCCCTCAGCTCACCCCTTAAATTTCCTCACATATCACTAATTTACTATCGGATATATCAGTCTGGATGTTGCACCATTTCCTCAAACTTAATCTATCCAAAATTGAACCTCTTCCCCTGATCTCTCAAAATGGATGGCACATCTATAAGCCCATCCCCACATGCTAAGGTCCTAGGTGTAATCCTGGACTCCGAACTCTCCTTTAAGCCCCATGTCCAATCACTTTTCAAATCTTGCCGCCTCAACCTCTGCAACATCTCCTAAATACACCCCTTTTTAACCAATGACACAACAAAGCTCTTAATTTACTCCCTGCTCATCTCTCACCTCGACTACTGCAACTCCCTCCTCATTGGCTTACCTCTACATAGTCTATCCCCCTTCAATCTATTATGAATGCTGTTGCCAGACTTATCCACCTTACCAATCGCTCACTATCTGCTACTCCTCTCTGTCAATCTTTCCACTGGCTCCCACACGCCCAACAAATTAAATTCAAAATACTAACAACTACTTACAAAATCCACAACTCTGCCCCCAGCTACATCACTGACCTAGTCTCTAAATACCAACCTAATTGTTCTCTTCATTCTTCTCAAGACCTCCTTCTCTCTAGCTCCCTCATCACCTCCTCCCATGCTCTCCACCAGGACTTTAGCAGATCCTCTCCAATCCTATGGAGCTCTTTACCCCAATCTGTTTGATTATCTCCAACTCTTTTAGCTTTTAGACAATCCCTGAAAACCCTCCTTTTCAGAGAAGCTTATCCCTTCCACACAACTGTATTTTCATTTTCTCCATGTGATCATCCCCCCACCACTGTTACCTTTTGTTCCACTTGACCCTTCCTTCTAGATTGTAAACTCTAATGAGCAGGGCCCTCTGATCCCTCCTGTATTGACTTGTATTGTAATGCCGCGTACACACGAGCGGACTTTCCCGCGGGATTGTCCGCCGGACTCGAGTTCGCTGGACAGTCCGATCGTGTGTGGACCTTCAACTGACTTTTTTTCCCAAAAGTCCTGTGGGCTAGGTTTTAAGTTTTGTTTTAAAATTGTCCGCTGAACTTGGCAGTCCGGCGGACAATACGGCCGTCTGTATGATGGTCCGGTGGACCAAAAAGGACGCAAGCTCAGTAGCAAGTATGTCACGGACTCTAGTCTAGTGTTCGAGTCCCGTTGTACGTGCTGTACGTCATCGCGTGAACCGCCAGACTTTTTGCGTGACCGTGTGTGGTCAAGTCCGTTCGCTTTCAAGTCTGGCGAAGCCCCGCTGGAAGGTCCGGCGGTTTGTCCGGAAAGTCCGATCGTGTGTACGAGGCATAACTGTACTGTTTGCCCCATGTTGTAAAGCGCTGCACAAACTGTTGGCGCTAGATAAATCCTGTATATTAATAATAATAATATATAAGGATTTAGTTTGTACATTATCAATATCAGAGGTTTAAAACAACATTAAAGTTATTTTTTAAGGTAGGCATATGCAAAGTATTAACTGGGTGCAGAAACGCATATGTAATGGAAGAATTTCAGATGTTTTAAAAAATTATCCTTTGCCCAGAATATGTCGTGAGATTCTTACAGGAGATACAGCTATTAGGCATATTTTGTGTTTAGAAGGAAGGTGGAACATTTGTGCAGTTCATTCAGTGAATAGGCTCATGTCATGGCAAATGCCCAGTAGGCTTTAACATCCCAGGAAGCATAGGTTGAAAGACATCAAAGGGTTAACATGTAAATACCTATCCCTATAATCCTCTCCACAGGTGGTTCTCACCCACACAAAGAGGTTGTGGTTACGCGTGCTTCGGTAAAACGATCTCTTTCTGTTTCCCCCTCCTCTTTCCAACCCCTTAACACTGAGCAATTACACACAACGGTTTATGCAGACCTCAAGCAGCCACTCCAGACTCAGATAACCAGTCAGACAACTTGCCTCTCAAAGGATCTGCTGTCCCCAAAATAATCCCCTTTCACATGTGTCTTTGTCACATTGGCTGATGCATATTAGCTAGAGAATTCTTTCTTTCTTAACCTCATACCCCCTCTGCAACCCCCACCTGTGTGCCTGTAATATAAGTTTGTAAAGATATCATAAGCATGCATTTGCATAAAAATGTACATGCATTAATGGCATACTGCTGGCAGCGTCACATTGTTTCATAAATATATATTTAGATGTATAACTTGGAACACTGAAAAAGGATATTTGCTTTGTATAGAACCCCAAACAATGAACATTGCATGTTGAAACACTAAGCGCCCATTCACAACTAGGGGGTCCTCTGTGGTCATTAACCTACTAGCATGATGTTGCATGGAAATGTGCACTACATTAAGGCAGTCGATTTATTTGAACAGACTGATAAAACAACAAAACAGAGAAAAAAATGGACAAGCACGTTGTGTTGTGGTGGATTACACTGAAGTGCCAGTGGAAATGAATTGCCCCATATTGCAATGATGCTTCTGAGATTCTGAGGCCCTCTTCATAAGTACTGAATGTCCACACATACAGACTTTTAATGTTATTTACTGTGTGACCTTCATCTCCATACTTTAAGTCCCGACATAGATGTTGCATGGAAACAATTTCCCAATTTCCCTTTAGGATTAATAAAGTATTCTGTACATATTCTGCACAATGCATCTCCAAAATATAGTTACACAGTTAATTTAGTTTAAAAAGGACACAAGTCCATCCAGTTCAACCCAAAAAAAAAACGCACACAAATCGAAAACCTCCATATACACTATCATATACCCACAGTTGGTCCAGAGGAAGGCAAAAACAAATAAATAAAGCATGATCCAATTTGCTCCAGCGGGGAAAACAAAATCCTTCCCGTTCCCCCAAGAGGCAATCAGATATTCCCTGGATCAATTTTACCTATAAATATTAGTATCCAGTTATATTTTGTGCATTTAGGAAAGAATCTAGACCTTTTTTTAAAACAATCTACTGAGCTGGCCAGGACCAGCTCTTGAGGGAGTCTATTTCACATTTTCACAGCTCTACACACGGTCGGAAATTCCGACCACAAAATCCGTCGGATTTTTTTCGACGGATTTTGTCCCACACTGGTGTTGCATACACACGGTCGGACAAAGTTGTCGGAAAATCCGATCATTCTGAACGTGGTGACGTTTGTTGCGTATGACAGAACTACGTAAAGGCTAGTAGCCAATAGCTTTGGTCTCGTAATTTGATCTGAGCATGCGTGGCACTTTGTCCGTCGGAATTCTCTACACATGATCGGAAAAAGTCAGATCGGATTTTGTTGTCGGAAAATTTGAGAGCAGAATCTCAATTTTTTTTCGGCTGAAATTCAGATGGAAAAAGTCCGATGGAGCCCACACACGGGCGGATTTTGCGACAACATGGTCCGATCGGACATTTTACGTCGGAATTTCCGACCGTGTGTATGGGGGCTTACTGTGAAAAGGCCTTTTTGTATTTGGAGGTTAAATCTCTTTTCCTCCAGATGTAAAGAGTGCCCCCTTGTGCTCTGTGATAACCTTAAACAGAATAACTCTACACTAAGTTCATTATATGGACCACTTATGTATATAAATATGTTGATCATATCTGCCCTTAAAGTGATTATAAAGGAAAAAGTTTTATTTAAAAACATAACAAACATGTTATACTTACCTGCTCTGTGCAGTGGTTGGCTTTTCTCAGGTCTCCTGCCAGCGCTCCGGGGCCCCTCCCCCTTGCCGAGTGCCCCTGCATGCGTGCTCACACCTGAGCCCTGCTCTGTGTGTCCATAGGACCCGCCCCCGATCCCGCCTCACTGGCTGTGGTTGACAGCAGCTGTAGCCAATGGCTCCTGCTGCTACATCTCAGTGAATCAGGAGCAAGAGACCTGGGAGAGCCTTGGGTCTTGTGCACATCGCTGGATCGGGATAGGGCTTAGGTAAGTATTAGGGGGGGCTGAGGGGGGAGCTGCATACTGAAGGATTTTTATCTTTATGCATTGAATGCATGAAGGTAAAAATCCTTCAGCTTTTACAACCACTTTAATCTCCTCTTCTCAAGAGAAAATACATTTAGTTAACTAATCTTCCCTCAAGCTCCAACATGCATCTTATCAGTTTCTTCTCTGCATTTTCTCCAGTTCCCCCATATCCTTTTTGTGAATTGGCACCTAAAACTGAGCTGCATATTCCAGATGAGGTCTTACTAATGATTTGTACAGGGGTACAATGATATCTCTCTCTGGAGTCCATACCTCTTTTAATACAAGAAAGTGTTTTGCTCGCTTTGGAAAACACAGCTTGGCATTGCATGCTATTATTAGGCTTACACCCAGACACCCAGAACACCCAGATCCTTTTCCACCATTGATTCCCCCAGTATGATGCATGCATATTCTTAGCCCCCAAGTGCATAACTTTACAATTACAATCTCTCTCTGGAGTCCATACCTCTTTTAATACAAGAAAGTGTTTTGCTCGCTTTGGAAAACAGAGCTTGGCATTGCATGCTATTATTAGGCTTATAATCTACCAGAACACCCAGATCCTTCTCCACCATTGATTCCCCCAGTATGATGCATGCATATTCTTAGCCCCCAAGTGCATAACTTTACAATTACAATCTCTCTCTGGAGTCCATACCTCTTTTAATACAAGAAAGTGTTTTACTCGCTTTGGAAAACAGAGCTTGGCATTGCATGCTATTATTAGGCTTATAATCTACCAGAACACCCAGATCCTTCTCCACCATTGATTCCCCCAGTATGATGCATGCATATTCTTAGCCCCCAAGTGCATAACTTTACAATTACAATCTCTCTCTGGAGTCCATACCTCTTTTAATACAAGAAAGTGTTTTGCTCGCTTTGGAAAACAGAGCTTGGTATTGCATGCTATTATTAGGCTTATCATCTACCAGAACACCCAGATCCTTCTCCACCATTGATTCCCCCAGTATGATGCATGCATATTCTTAGCCCCCAAGTGCATAACTTTACAATTATCAACATTAATCCTCATTTGCCACTTAGTTGCCCAAATAAACAGTGCATTGAGGTTGGCTTGTCAGTTGGAGACATCCTGTAAGTATGGTATTCCACTGAATAGCTTGGTGCCATGTGCAAAAACTGCAATAATATGTTTTTTTTTTAACAGAAACGTTTTTATTAGAAAACAAAGAGAGTACATACAATGTCATTACATCTGATTCATTCATCGGTAAGGCACATGGTCAAACAGAGTAATATGTCATACGGTTTCTATATAGAATTACTAAGAGTAGAAAGAAAAAGTACAGTTAGGTCAGGTTTGGGGAAGCATAATAGTGCATTCTGTTACCAAATATCTCTGGTCAGTTGAGTACCAATACTACCCAAGTGGGTATAAATCACAAAATCAACTGTGTGAAGGGGCCGTAGCACAGTCACATATGCAAACTATAACCTATCCGCCCTCCCTTCTCCTTCAATTCTTAATATTCAATATTGAGTGCCCGGATTTCTATCCATGGAGCCCATATTTTGTGAATTTTTTTCGGGCATTTCCGTCCTTTAGATGTCAGCTTGTATATCGGGAGGACTGAGTCTACTAGTGTACGCCATTGAGCAATCGTTGGTGGGGATGGTAGCTTCCAGTTTTGTAACAGTACTTTTCTAGCGTAGAACGCCAGGTAGAATATAAGGAGACATTTGTGGGTGGAGTGTGTCAGGGAGTCTGTGAGTCCCAGTAGCAATAGCTTGGGATCCACTGATGCTAAGAGACCAGTCACTATATTAATTTCTGCCAGTATCTGCCCCCAATAATTTTGTATGGCCGGGCAATCCCAGATCACGTGATAGAACGTTCCAACCTCTTGTAAGCACTTGGGGCACCTCTCAGATTGTGTAGGGTAGATTCTTGCTAGGCGTTGAGGTGTGTAGTAAGCCCTGTGGATAAATTTTTTTTTTTTAACAAAAACTGTTTTTATTTTCAAATTAAGGGAAACAGTACAGAGAAATAAAACGGTACAATCGGTATTCTTCATGTGCAACATAGTGATTCGTACATACAGGGTACACAACTAACCATAGGTTATAGCTTAAACGCAGGCAACATGCATATACATACATAGGATCTTCGAAGAGGGGAGGGGAAATGGGGCAGAAATGATTCCAAGCACAGATCCGGGGAAGGGGAGAGGGGGGGGGGGGGGGGGGGGAGAAACATGCCTGTGCTAAAATTCCGCTTATTTCACTCTTCCCATATCACACCGTATATTAAAGGTGTATAGTTGACTGTCGTGCACCCACCGTCTCCTCAACCGTCCTTATGAGGTCGTCATCCACTATCCCGTCCCGGGCCCCCAGCAACCCAACGCCAATGCGTCTGCACCATACCCGTCTCTTCCAGGTAGGGTCTACGTCTCACCCCCCATCTCAGTCCAGCGTCAGCCTTTCCTCCTGCACCCAGGGGTTCCAGATCTTATTAAATTTGTTGGGGCAATTTCGGCCCATATATGTCAGTTTATACAAGGGAAGGGCCTTGTTAATAAGGGCCCTCCAAAATTGTGTCGTGTGCGGGGCAGCTCCCTTCCAGTGCAGCAGTATTGTTTTCCTTGCATAGAATGCAGCGTAGAATACAAAGAGTTTCTTGGCCTGGGGTCCCTCCAGCGTGTCTACTACTCCCAACAGCAGCGGAATTGGGTCGCAGGGCATTCTAAGTTTACTAACCAGGTTTATTTTGTCGACCACCCCCCTCCAAAACGTCTGGACAATGCTGCATGACCACACCACGTGAAAAAAGGAGCCTTCCTCCAATCCACATTTATTACACAGTGGGCTATATGTAGGGTATATCTTAGCCAGCCGCTGTGGCGAGAAGTAAGCTCTGTGAATGAATTTTAATTGAATAAACCTATCCCTAGCAGAGATTGTCAGGGGGAGGTATTGCTGAATGCCCTCTTCCCAATCGTCGTCAGCCAGCGAGGGTATGTCACCCTGCCAGACTGAGAACAGCTGGGACACCTTGGAGGTGTCCAGTCCCGCCAAGGCTGAGTATAGTGTAGAAAGGGTCCCCTTCCCACCCTCCTCCTGTAGTATGGTTTCAATTCCCGTAGTGCCCAAAACCGGCGGCTCTGGAAACTGGGAGCCGTAGGCATGGCGAATTTGCAGGTACCGGAAAAACATATTGTTTGGGAGCCCTTTACATTGTTTCAGTGTATCAAAGGAGAGCAGCCCCGTTGCGTGAGAGATATCTGCTAGTGTTGTTATCCCATGTCGCGCCCACAGGACTGGGTCGGGTATAGACTGGAAATGGGGCAGCCTAGGGTTTCCCCATAGCGGGGTGCGGGGTGACCAGCCTTTGTACTTCAGGACCTTATCCCTGACAATTTCCCATACCTTAAGGGTAGTCTTCATTGAGTAGGTAGTATCCGGGTTGGACCTGGGTCCCCGATGTATTAGATTTCTCAATTCTGAGAATGACCCGAGTAACGCTGCCTCCAATGTCGAGGCAGGGTTAGCCGGCTCCTCCGACAGCCACCATCGAAGAGTTACCAAGACCGCCGCCCAGTAGTATTTTTGAAAACATGGGAGGGCCAGGCCCCCTAACGAGAGTGGCAGGTGAAGGGTAGTCTTGGCTATCCGGGGGGTGCTGCCATTCCATATAAAGGTCGTGAGCTGTGAGTCCAGCTTCTTGAAGAACGCATTTGGTATATGCATTGGAGATTGCCTAAATATGTACAAGAATTTGGGCAGGAGTGTCATCTTAATCAAATTTATTCTCCCAACCGGAGTCAGGGGTAGTGTCTTCCATGCCGTGCATCTCTGCACCAGGGATGACATGGCTGGCGTCAGGTTGAGGGGAATAAACTGTGATTTGTCCCTATGTATCTCTATCCCTAGGTATCTAAATTGTGAGACTCTTTTGAGGGGAGTGTTGTCTAGGAGGGAGGCCTCCCCTGGATGGAGTGCAAAAATGACCGACTTATTCCAGTTAATGCAGACGCCAGAATACTCACCAAATTCGTTGATAATTGCAAGGGCAGCCTCCAAGGAACCCGAATCATTTCTCAGGTAAAGCAGGGTATCGTCTGCGTATAGTGATATTTTTTCCCGTGTGGATCCGATTGGGATACCCTTTACCAATGGGGATGACCTCACCAAGATAGCCATGGGCTCGATGGCTAGGGCGAACAGGGCAGGGGACAATGGGCACCCCTGTCTAGTACCCCTGTATAGCGGAAATGGTGACGATAGGATTGAGCCCGTACGAACCCTGGCGCGTGGTGCCCTATAAAGGGCCTGCACCCAAGAGATAAATTTTGGGCCGAACCCGAATCGACGCAGGACCTCCCACAGATATTCCCACTCCACCGAGTCGAAAGCTTTCCAGGGAGGCCACTGCGTCGAATTCGGAGAGTTGTCTCGTGGCACCCATGACTGTGTATAATCTGCGGAGATTTATGTCCGTACCTTTGCCGGGCATAAACCCCGATTGATCTTCGTGGACCAACGTTAGAATAATCTCATTGAGCCTTTTTGCAAGTATTTTTGTTAAGATCTTGGCGTCTGCATTAAGAAGGGAAATAGGTCGATATGAGGTGCACAGTTCCTGATCCTTACCAGGCTTAGGAATAACCACTATGATGGCTTCTGCCATAGACTCCGGGAGGGTGTCCGAGTCTAGGGAGCATAGCATCATTTCGTGTAGCCTTGTAGTAAGCTGGTCCCCATATTGTCTGTAAAACTCTGGGGGAAATCCATCTGCCCCGGGGGTCTTTCCTGCCTGTAGTTCGCCCAGCGCCATTTTAACTTCTTCTATAGTTATCTTTTTATCGAGATCCTCCCTGGCTTCTGGGGTCAATACTGGGAAGGTGATCCGCTCCAGGAAGGAAACAAGTTCCTCCCTAGAGTATTCCACCCTGGAGGCATACAAGGAGGCATAGTACTTAGCAAAGCATGCATTGATGGCCAATGGATCGGTTACCACCGATCCATCCTCCTGTCTAATGCGGGCGATGGACGTCGTGGGTTGTTGCTCTCTCGCTAACCAGGCTAGCATACGTCCAGTTTTTTCCCCCTGCTCAAATATGCGCTGGGTCTGCGATACCTGGTGTTTTTTTGCTCCCGCCACTCTCAGCATCGTTAGTTCCCGATACGCAGACCGCATGTCCAGTAAGGTAATGGGGTTTTGGGTCGAGACATATTGGGATTCTAGTCCCTGGGCCTTTGCCTCTGCCTCCTCAATGGATCGTTTTGCGTTTTGTCTGGCCTGCGCGATAGCTGTCTGATAGCAGCCCCGGGTATAAGCCTTGAACGCGTCCCACCTGCCCTGAGGCATAGCGGGTTGTGCATTGGCCAGCCAATAGTCGGAGATACATTGGTCGATGTCCGCCTCGACAGTCTCCTCTGAGATCCAGTATCTGGATAGTCTCCAGATCTTGTCTGACCGAGGAAGCTGTGTTTGCAGCGTAACATACATGGGGGCATGGTCCGATATACCTCTTGGCAGCATGGAGATCTCTCGTACCCGTGATAGCAATCCTCCACTTACATACACTAGGTCTATTCTAGACATTGAACGGTACGAGGCCGATTGGCATGTAAACGCTCTATCTGTTGGGAATCGCCACCGCCACACGTCAGTCAGTCCGTATACCTTCGCCCACTTGTCCAATTGAGAGTCAGTACCTGTCCCTGGTGTCAACCTGTCCATTGCTGGGTTGGGAGCCATGTTAAAGTCCCCCGCAAGGAGAATATTGTCCGTGGGGTATGAGGCCAGAATGGGAGTGAGGTGTCTGAGGAGTGACATAGTAGCCGGAGGAGGGATATACACCCCTAGAATCAACATTTCTATCTGTTCAATCATTGCATGTAGTAATACATATCTACCCTCCGGGTCAACTTTAACATCTAGCAGGTGGAATGAGAGGGCTTTATGTATCAGTATACTAATCCCTCTGGCGTACCCAGAATAGGTGGAGTGAAAGTAGTGCCCCACCCATGGCTTTTTAAGACTGAGGACCCTACTCCCCACAAGGTGTGTTTCTTGAAGTATACATACATGTGGGTTGTATTTCTTTAAGTATGTCATTACCAATGACCTCTTGATTTTGTCATTTAACCCCCGGACATTCCAGGAGACAATTTTTATGGGGGCCATATTGATAGCGTCAGAGGGCAATTTTCAGGGGCGGTATTGCTGAGCCAGCCCGGGGCGAGACAGACATCAAAAGAGTAATGTCTAGACGGGGGTTGCCTGTGTGTCTCCCGGTCCTCAGCTATTCCAAGGGCCAGGAGAGACCACCAGTCCACACCGCTGCACAAAACAGTTGCATCCTGAAGGGAACAGTACCGTACATTCTCAATAGCGAAAATAAAAACAAAAAACAAACTAAACTCAACCCCCCCCCCCCCCCACCCCCCCACCCCACACATCCGCCAATAAACTCGGAGTGTCTGATCCCATAACCAAACCCATCAAACTGTAGGAAAGTCTCCTATGGGGGCGAACAGAAAAGCCGCCGGCCTTCCCGTGCGCGGGCGAGCTAACAAGTCCTGCAGGTTCGGGGGTCTCCGCCCCCCCGCCTATCACACATGTGTTAACTTAATAAGATGTCGTTCAGGTCCCATATATCACCGGTAGGGCGACATATTAGCAGGAGAGCAATTCGGGCATCCGCAAACAAAAAAGGAAAAAAAAAAAAGGGGGAAAAAAAAGAAGGGTTAAACGTCAACCAATTAAGTGTGTAAAATCTTTGTTTTTCTTCTCCTGGAATCCTCCAGGGGCACATCCTTTGAGCTGACCACCAAGTGTAGACATGGTCCATCAACTTTCCTCCCCCCCCTCCCCCTCCCCCGCACATATCAAGGGCCCCTGAACACAGTCCTCCCTTCACCACAAGAATCCCTGCATCTCAGCCCAGTGGGGGATCAGTTCCTGTAGAGCTGCAATCCAGACAGTTCTGTGTTACAATACCTTGCTTCTAGCGTGTCTTGAGCATATGATCCCCCCACTGCATGTATGTTAGATAGTACTTGTGGGAAGGAGAAAATGAGACAGCAGGCGTAGCCATGTGGGGGTTTTTCCTTGAGCAAAAGGGGGAGCACATAACCGGAGAGGGGTGTCAGGGAGGGAGCCTGGTTAAAGTTAAAGTATGATAGAGAAGGTCTGATTGTACATACGGTTATCTGGGTCTAGGTAGACCTTCCAGTCATTGTAGAGCATCTTCCGGGGAGGTGAAGTAACGGGTGGATTCCCCATCTACCACACGGAGCTTCGCCGGGAATAACATGCTGTATTTGATGCCCTTAGTGCGTAGCTGTGCTTTGACTGGGTCAAATGTGCGACGGAGCCTCTGTGTGTCAACGGAGTAGTCCGGAAAGAGCATGATTTTGGAGTTTTCAAACTTGAGTTCCTCCATCTTGCGGGCTTCACGTAGGGACAGATCCCGGTCCCGAAAGTTTAGGAGCCGGAAGATAAATGTGCGTGGAGGAGTACCCGGGGGGCCTCTCACAGGCGGCATTCTGTGTGCCCTCTCCACGGCGAAGTGTGGCGAGAACCGGGCCTGCGGTAGGAGCGTGCGGAGCAGCTGTTCCGTGAAGGCAGTGGGGTCCTGGCCCTCGGCCCCCTCCGGGAGGCCGACCACCCGCAAGTTGTTTCTTCTGCTCCAGTTCTCGCTGTCCTCCGCCCTCGACTCCAGTGCCTTGACCCTGACTTGCAATGTGTGTATGGCAGCACGCTGGTCCCGGATGGCGTCCTCTGCATCCCCCACTCTCCGCTCCGCCTCACCCATCCTCCCTCTGATCTTCTCGAGATCCCTTCTTACCAGGCCAACATCCAGCTGTAGGGTGTCGATTTTTGCCGTTAGGGTGGATTGGCATCCCGTGATCGCCTTCATCAAAGCCTGGAAGCGATCCTCCTCAGCCGTCGGATCCTCCATGTTGGCCTGGGACGCCACGTGTGCTCGGCCCGCGGCGGGCTGTGTTTGCGACCTTAGAGACGGTCTGGTGGTCGCTCCTCTTTTCCCTCTCGAGCCTTTTTTCATGCCCTGTTACCGCAGGGCTTCTGTGTGTGGAAGCGGGTGTAGATAGGACCCGAAATCCAGATAATATAGGCAGGCAGGACCGGAGCTCCCCTCACACACGTCCTATCAGGCCGCCAGCTTAACCACGCCCCCCCTGTGGATAAATTTGAGTTGGATAAATCTATCTTTTGCAGAGATCACAGTGGGGAGATAGTTTTGTAGAGCCAGATCCCATTTCTCCTCAGTCAAAGAGGGAATATCTCCCCTCCATGTCTGACAGAGGGGTGACGGGCCCTCAGGATCTCCACATGTCAATCTAAGATATAAAGAAAAAAGGATTCTGTCAACTCCCCGAGAGATAAGAAATCTCTCTATCTGATGTGGTTCTACTGAGATATTGCCTGGGAATTGTGATTGAGTGGCATGTTTCAGTTGAAGAGACCTAAATAGCATCCACGAGGGAAGTTGGTAGGTGTCCTTCAGTACTGGAAAGGGGAGGAGAACCCCGGATGGCATTATGTGTTGGATCTTGGTTACTCTATATCTGGCCCACAAGTTGGGGTCTGGTATGGTGCGAAAGTGTGGGAGCCTAGGGTTGCCCCAGAGCGGGGTATGAGGGGAAATGGAGTTTGCTTTCCTAATTGTCGCTGTGACTTTGTCCCATACCTGCACCGTAGTCCTCATTGGAGTAGTGGCCTGAGGGGAAGTCCGCACACCCCTATATACCACATTTGTAAGGGCAGAGTAGGACCCCATTATAGCTGCTTCAAGATTAACTGCGGGATTGGACCGGATTTGGGTGAACCACCAGCGGGTAGTGACCAAAACCGCTGCCCAATAGTATTTTAAAAAGCACGGTGATGACAGACCTCCCAAAGAGAGGGGGAGTTGTAGTGTGGCTTTGGATATTCTCGGGGGTTTCCGTCCCCAGATAAAGGAAGAGATTACTCCATCCAATTTGTGAAAGAAGGTCATAGGGATCGAGCTTGGGGTATTCCTAAAAATATTCAAAAATTTGGGGAGGAATGTCATTTTTATGAGGCCCACTCTGCCAACCGGAGTCAATGATAGATTTTTCCAGGTACTGCACTTAGCTATTAGGGACTGTAGGATTGGATAGAGGTTATCCGTCAAATATTGCGAGAGGTCTCTAGCGATCTCAATGCCCAAATATTTAAAATGGGAGACCAACTGTAGGGGGCATGTGGCAGGTGGCGTCGGGAGGGTGCTCGAATCAGAAAGTAGAAACAGGTTAGATTTCTCCCAATTGATCTGAACACCTGAGAATCCACCAAATCTGTCAATAATCGTCAAGGCTGCGGAAAGGGAATCGGTAGTATCACCTAGGTATAACAACGTGTCGTCTGCGTAGAGCGATACCCTCTCCACCAAAGGGCCCAGCTGTAGTCCTCTAACTTCGCTTGTTGAGCGGAGGAGTATTGCCATGGGCTCAATGGCCAGGGCAAACAGCCCTGGAGAGAGGGGGCACCCCTGTCTTGTGCCCCTACAGAGACGAAAGGGGGAGGAGAGGGTACTGCCAGTACGCACACGCGCCATCGGAGAGGAGTATAACTGCCGAATCCATTCTATAAACCTGGGGCCGAAACCAAATCTAGCTAGGACTTGCCATAAAAAGATCCATTCTACAGAGTTGAAGGCCTTTTCTGCATCCAGGGAGGCCACTGCGCCCCCCTGGACGCTGTCCTTGAAGTGTTGAAGTGCGCTATATTCATGTGAAGCCTGCGAATATTAACATCCATGCCTTTACCTGGCATGAAGCCCATCTGGTCCCCATGTACTAAAGAAAGAATCACTGCGTTCAATCTGCAGGCCAGTATCTTAGTTAAGATTTTTGCGTCGACGTTCAGCAAAGATATGGGCCTATAGGATGAACACAGCGTGGGGTCCTTCCCCGGCTTAGGTATAACAACAATCACGGCCTCAGACATGGAGGCTGGAAGGTCACTTGATGCTAGTGTCTTGTTGAGTGTCGAGTAAAGATGAGGGCCTACCACCTCCAGGTTAGTTCTATAGAACTCGGAGGGGAGTCCGTCCGGCCCCGGTGTCTTCCCCGTCTGCATGGATTTAATGGCTTTTGGACTTCCAGTAATGTATCAGGAGATTCCAGACCCTGGGCCACAGTTGCTCACACTCCAGCCCCCTTATCATACCATACAGGGTTAATGTTCCTGTATGGTATGTGATGAGGCTGAGGTTTGGTGGAAGAAGAGGGCTCTGCAGCTGGTTGGAGCATGGAAACAGGTAAGTGAAAGCATCTATTCCCCCCACACACACTGCAAGATTGGACTTTATTTAATTTCCTGGAGATGGGCTGTATTATATATATATATATATATATATATATATATATATATATATATATATATATATATATATATATATATATATATATATATATATATACACACACTTTCTTTGCTGTTAATGCTCAACTTTATGAATATGTTAGGAATATACTGGGACTTTTCAGTGCTACATAAATCTATTCAACATACACATATATTTAAAAGAATGATTTTGTGAAATGCATCTGAGTGTAGTACCTGAAAAGTCCCATTATATTCCTAACATGTTCAGTAATTTTGCTTTCACTTTCACCAGACCTGCCCTGCTGAGGTACAGGGCAAGTTTACAGCACAGATTTGTACAGAGGCAGAACAACGGTGATCACAGGAGAAGAATGTAATCTGTCACCTGTTATCTTGCCTTGTAGAGAGCTCCGGTGTTCTGTCCTTCTGAGGAGGGGGGGAGGGAGGCTTGGGTGATGACAGGAATACAAGTCCTCTCTTCTCTTATCCATAGACCTGAGGTGTGTCTTATCTGAGCGGTCGTGATATCCAGGCTCCTGGGGTGACGCTCTCCTCCTCCCTCGGCCAGCCCAGTGCAGTCAAACTTTTTTTTAAATTCTAAACTCTGTTCAGATTGCTGGGCCCCCCCTGCTGGCCGGGCCCGGTACAACAGGGTCAGCTGTACTGGCTTATCAGCAGCCTTGGGTCCAGTATTCCCCTAGTTCTGACAGCATCAGTGGCTCCATCCGTAACCCAGTATCTGGAGAGTCTCCACATCCCCACTCCAGCCACCGTATCAGTAGTCAGTGTCACCATCATAGGGGCGTGGTCAGAAATACCTTGTGAGAGGATGGAAACCGCAGAGACCCTGTTTAACAGAGAATCACTGACATATATTAGGTCTATACGTGACATATGTAGCCGAATGGCACGTATAATGTCTTGCGTCTGGGTGTTTCCATCTCCACACATCATATAAACCAAATATCTCCGCCCATCTGGCCAGGCCCGGGTCAGGCATGTGGCTCGTGTGACTCTGGCTGAGTCGGTCTGCCTTAGGATCAGGGGTCATATTAAAATCCCCTGCCAGAAAAAAACAAACATTCGTCGTGGGGTATTTAGCTAATACCTTGAGAATCTTGTGTAGAACAGTCATACTTGCCGGAGGGGGGATATAAAGGCCCACAACTACCATTTCTATCCGGTCACACATCGCATGCATAATCACATATTGACCCTCTGGGTCTAGATGGAGATCTAGCAATGTAAATGGGAGTGTCTTATGTACCAGTACACTAACCCCTCGGGAGTGTGAGGAGAAAGTGGAATGGTAGTAGGACCCCATCCATGCCCTCTTCAGTGACAATAACTTAGATCCCATGAGGTGTGTCTCCTGGAGGATACATATGTGCAGGAGATGTCTCTTTAGGTACGCAAATACCAAGGAGCGCTTGATTTTGGAGTTCATCCCCCCCCCACATTGCATGAAATCAACCTCAGAGGAGCCATAGTAGAGTTAGTAAGATAAACACCAACCCCACTTCCCACGCGCCCTGACCTACCAGCAGTACAAAGAATGAGAATAACATGTGCATTTTCCTAAGCGCCTTTAAATTATCAGATACTAATGACATGAACCAAATATGATCAGTGATAATAGAACTCATAAAACCAAAACTAGCATATTTTTTTACTTTCTGCTATAAAAACTATCCAATAAAAAAAATTTTTAAATCAAATTTTTTCATAAATTTAGGTCAATTCTGCCACATATTTTTGGTAAAAAAAAAAACAATAAACGTATATTGACTGGTTTGCACAAAAGTTATAGCGTCTACAACTATAGAGTATTTTTATTTATTTCGTTTTTTTTTTTTACTAGTACAAAAAACATTTATTATACGCCCACTAAATTAACGAACATTTATCGGTCCCTTATGGCTGAGTGCTGGCGATGAACCTTCTCTCCCGCAGATTTCACTCAGGTGTTCTGGCACTGCCTTCAGATTCAACAATATTGGAAAGATATCACACATTTTCTCATAAAGGCCACAACCTTACCAGCAGCAATGACCATCTTGGTCTGCCTATAGGCCTTGATAGAAGGCCTAGGGAATACAGCAGCCAACAGAACCATGCTTGGCCCCCTCATTACTAGCTTGGACCAGTAAATTCTGCACTCATGTTTTACAAGGCCATGTACTTAAAACAAGGCTGCCTAAATAAGCTTGAGAAGGTTTGTGGCTGCTGGATCTTCCCAAAAGAAACAAATGGTTAGTCCCACATGGATGTCTGGAGAGGTCGGGTGTGGTAAGGCTGGAGTTGGTTGTCTTTTAAGTGGGTAATTGGACCACAGGCTGCTATCTTCTTTCTGTTTTTATAACATAGGCTGCTATGAAAGCCTCTGATTATATGGTGGTACCTGTTCTCCAGGTGGAGACAAACCAATGCAGGGGCCGAATTGTTTTTGTATTGATGTCCTGAACATCTTTGTACTGTATGCTCTATATGAATGTTGGGGGGGGGGGGGGGGACTATTATCTCACGAGAGGGGCAGGGGACGGGGGGTTTTCTGTGGGGGGCTGAGGGGGGCTGCATGACCTGTGCCCTGCTTCCCCCTTTTTCTCTTCTTTTTTGGAGTACTGTTCTTTTTTTGTACTTGGATTACTGTTTTTTGTGTTGTACTGTTTTATAAACAAAGCTCAATAACTAGAATAACTAGAATTTAAAAAATTATTCAAAGAGCATACCTAATTTTTTTTTTTTTTTTTTTTTTTTTTTTTTATATTTCGTATCTTTTAGATGTTTCTGAGGAGATCTGTCCCAACAGTTGGTCTGGGGACTGGCTGAGCTCACGTCGCATTAACATACAATCCTAACACTCCTAATCCTTAACCATTTGTGAAGGTAGACAGTGTTAAAATCTAGTACAACTGATGAGATATCTGCCCCCAGACAGGGTCAATTATAGTAAACACAGCTTCCCACCCCTCCCCATCCAATAACAAAGAGAACTAATGTCACATACCTTGTATCAGAGCCCAATAGTAGAAGGAAACTTCTCTTACAGCCCTGGCTCGGGGACCACTGGGGTTGCAACAGTGGTTTACGAGAGCGCAGTGTGGTAGGAGTGCCTGTAAGATCCGTAGTAGCTGACACCGATGAGTAGGGATGATCCACCGGAAGAACTGGACTGTAGAAGCAGCTGGAGGCGGTAGCTACAGGTGCGGGTCAGCGACCCCTGGATACTGGCAGGAACAGGATCAGGAACAGGCTGGAGCAGAGTGATACAAGCCGGGTCAAAACGGGTAACAGATAGGTAATACAGCAGGCAGAGAGTAGTCAGCGAACAGGCAGAGGTTGGCAATGGATAATCAAAAGGTGCAGGTATAGCAGGGTCAAGGAAAGCTGGGTTAGGATAGGAGAAGGCAGCAGTAGTCAAGCAGAGCTGGGTCAGTAATAACAAGCAGGAACAGGATAAGACTCAGGTCAAGCTGCAGATCAGACAGCACTGCACTAGAGCAGTTGCTGTCCTATAAAGGCGCACTGGCATCAAGCCACGTTAGTGCACGCACATGCTCGCCTGCTGCGTGCTCCCACGTACGTATGCGCGCCGCTGCCGGTCCGTATGCGCGCCGCTGCCCGGTCCGTTGAGTCACTTTAGGTGTGCACGCCCGAGCATCTGCCTTCTCACAGGGTATCCCTGACAACTAAGCTGCATTTTTCCTTGCTGGAAGCTCAAGAAAAGAGCATCTAAAAGGCAAGCTGCGATTTTTGAACCTTTTTTTTTAGTTTTGCTATGTGAATGGGGGCATGTAACAAATATAAAGTAGGTATTACCCCAAATTCGATGCAAAAGTGGAAACCTCCTTTAAATGAAATCAAATGTTTCAAGTGCAATTTAAATAGGGTGACTGCTACATAGAAGCAATGCCTCAATTTCTGAACAGCTGCTAAATAAAGTTGATTTTAAAAGTTTTTAAAGTTGCAATTACTTGCTGTATTCAGCTAGTGAGCTGGGCTTGTTTATTTAAAGTAGTTTTAAAGGCAGACATTTTTTTTTATCCTAAAGCATTATATGCAATATGATAAAAACCTTCTGCACATGCACACAGTCCATCTCAGCCCCCCTAATATTTACCATCTCGATCCAGCAATGTTGAATGAGAGCCCCGGCTGTCCGGGAACTCTTTTCATTGGATGAGACAGCAGCTCCCAATGTTGTCAATCAAAATCAGTGAGCAAATGAGGGGAGAGAGCTGCTTGCTGTGGGGGCACTCGGCAGGAGGGTGGGGCCAGGAGAGCCGACGGGGAATTCCAGAAGCAGAGGATCTAGGCCAGGGGAAGGCAACCCCCGGCACTGGTACCGAAAGCGGCACGCAAAGCCTCTTTTTCCGGCACTCGACTCCCTCCCCAAAAGCAGAGCAGTGCAGAGAAGTGTCAGTGAGACGCTAACGCATTCCAATCTCACAGTTCCCCATGCCGCACCGACACTGTGCATTGTAAACAATGGGAAACATTGATTGGTTATCTAACTTTGTTGTAGTTGCGATGGTCAGCTCTTCAGCTCTTCATGGTCAGAAGAGATTGGGTGCAGGTCTTCTAGGGGGCAGTGCCTGTTTCCAAGTGGAGGAGGACTGTGGTTGGCCACTGCCAAAGCCAATCACAGTCCTGCTAGCCCAGCCCACCTTCTAGAGGAAGATGATTCGCTTGGTTGCCACTACCAATCTCAGAAAGAAGGGATTTGACTGTGATTGGGAAAACCGCAATCAGGTGACAGTTTGTGGAATTACTGTTGAGCTTCTGGGAACCTTGTTGAAAAAAAAAAATTATATTTATATATATATATATATATATATATATATATATATATATATATATATATATATATATATACTGTATATATATATACACACACAGTATCTCACAAAAGTGAGTACACCCCTCACATTTTTGTAAATATTTTTTATGTGACAACACTATAGAAATTACACTTTGATCCATCTGTTCCCGAGTCTCGGAACCGGCTGGTCTGGGGCACAGTAACTGAAGGAGGATTCAAGGCATCCTGGTGTGCTCTCATCACTGGAGGGGCACCACAGCTCGCATAGGCGACCGTGGGAGGACTTCGGAGGAGGGCCAACAAGCTGGCATCTCAAGAAGAGCCTGGTTGCTGGGTTGTTATGGACACTAAAGAATCCACAATTTTACAGTACTGCCAAGGAGACAGAGAAAGTTCCAGGTACTGAGGAAAAGTTCCTATTCACCTTCGGTTGAAAGTTTATTCTGTGTCAGAGACTTTACAAGTTTCTGGATCAAAATGTTGGCTGCCATAATCTCTGGCTAGAGATTTGTTCAGCATTGAAGTACCCAGCTGCGAGTGGCTACTCTCTGGGTTTTGTTAGAGACATTCTAATTGTCAGCAGTTCAAGGTGCCTGAGTTTCTTCATCCTTACCCTCTGTTCCTATTTGAGACTATGTTTGTTGGATGTTACCCCTGCAAATAAAAACCTTCAAAAAGGACTTTTATGGTGTCAGCATCCGAAGTTGTTGGGTACTAACCCTGGGAACCCCTAGACATGGATGAACAAGCCAAGCAGAGGTAACTGGTAAGCCCAAAAGTCAAGGCCGCCCCACAGAGGGTTATGGCCACTACACGTGGGGGCTCGTAGTCTGGGATTTACAGTTACCTCGCAGGGCCTTGGAATAGAGGGTGAAGTGTTTTTATTTTATAGAGACTTTCACTGAGATGCGTACGCGTGGGAGGAGCCTGTACTGAAAAGCCTGCAAAGTTACACAGCACGGGCACCCAATGGGAGGAGTTTATGCAGATCCTTCCCGCACGAGGCACCCCGTGAGAGTGTGTTGCTGAAGTAGAAGAGGTTCGGTTGACTTCTCGGAGTGGAGAAAAAGATACCGTTACCTTCTCGACAGAATGCACTGTTTCCCAAATATGCAGCCAGCACCTGGACCCAGGATGCCTACAGTGAGGGGTCCAGCAAGCGTACAGATGCCCGGTACCGTGATCACAGACACAGGCATTCGTCTGCTGCTGCAGGGGCGGTTCATTTTGTGCACCATTGAAGATATGGAGGCCCTCGGAGCGTTGGGCGGAAGATGTCTGGGACTACCTTAACCTCCCTGGCGGTATGATTCTGGCTGGAATTTTGTGCTGAAAGCGGTACAATTATTTTGCATGGAAATTTGGCGTTTTTATATTGTAGGAATGCAATTCTTATGAATAACTCACTTAAATCTGTCCGAACCAGAGTCTAGTAGACATCCCGGGTATGATAAAGTTTGAAACACAAAATAATAAATTATAATATAATAAAATATATATATAAAAATTATTCAATAATGTAATCAAATCAAAAACACTGAAATTTGCTCAGTTGCAGAATAGTCGCTGTCATTAAATTTATTGTTTGATGATAAATTGTGATTCTAATTTTTTATCGGTGTTTTCTAGCTGGTCTAAAACCACTTTTGACATAAAGGGACACTTTTTGGTTGCTATGGACAATCTCCAGTTTCCAGGCAGAAAAAAAATCTTTTTATTATATAAAATGACATGCAGGGCACTGGTCAGACCACTAGGGACAAAGGGGGTGTGTATTTTTGGTATACAGTACTGTAATCTGTAAGATTACAGTACTGTATGTGTACTGTGTTTTTACACTTTTTTAAATTTGGCGCCGATCTCCGCTCCCGTGCATCGGAACGACGCAGGGAACGGAGACCGGCACTGTGTGAATCGAGCGAGCGGACGGCTCGCTCACACAGCGGGGAGACATCGCAGGATCCAGGGGAAAAGGTAAGTAACTTCCCCCCTGCATCCTGCATGCAAGCCCGAGTCTGGCTCGGGGCTACCGCTCCCAGCAGAAAAAGCTGGACCCGAGCCAGACTCGGGAACACCGCTAGGGAGGTTAAGGTCCCAAAGCCACTGCGAAAGAAAGAATTTTCCCGTGAAATGTTTGTTCGATTCCAAGGATCTCTGTTGCATTGGAGCTATGGTCGGCATATCTATAGTGATAAAGTTGTGATCTGCAGACCGGATAAAGACAGTGCTGTGTACTACATCACCACTTATGATGTTCAAATGGGTAAAGACGTGGTTTTGCCTGACCCGCGTTTCTATTGGTGAACTGTTCCTGAGTCAAGCCTTTGAATCTTGCAAAAAGAGCTTCTCCCGTATCTTCATCTTTTTGTGATTTTCTGCAAGTTACAAGAACTGTGGGAATTAGATAGGCAGGTAGTTGCTACAGGAAACTACATGTCAAGATCTACAGGTTCCCATCTCACAGTACTTGGTTTCTTAAAGAGGAAGTAAAGCCTCTGTAAAAAAAAAAAAAAAAAAAGACACCCTGCAAGGCAAAGGCATAATGAGCTAGTATGCATAGCATACCAACTCATTATGAAAAACTTACCTGAAAACGAAGCCCCCGAAGCGGTCCTTATCTTCAATCTTCTTCGCCGCCATGCAGGGCCGGAGTGACTTCCGGGTCTCGCCGCTCCAGCGCTATCATTCGCTGGAGCGGCGATGACGTCACTCCCGCGCATGCGCATGAGATCGGCATATTGCCGTGAGAGCGGCATACTCAGTGCGCCCTCAGTGCGCCTGCGCGCCGCTGTCTACGGCGCATGTGCCGTAGACAGCGATGCCTTTTCATTGCTAAATATCTCCTAAACCATGTAGGTTTAGGAGATATTTATTGGACCTACAGGTAAGCCTTAATCTAGGCTTACCTGTAGGCCAAAGTCATGTGGAAGGGTTTACTTCCACTTTAAGGACTTGCAGTTACAGCGGCTCTGACCACTAGGTGGCGTGAGTCGGCAGGAAAGAAACAGCAGTAGAGAGAACTTCTTTTACATTTGTTAGTGATTTTAGGAAAATAATTTCATGTGTCTTTAAAGAAGGGAATTTCACAGAGTATGGTGAAATTTTGCTCTTTAAACGAATTGTACAGTGTATAGTATTGCCTTGCATGTTGTTTTTTTTTTCAGGATGCACCGAGATCGACTGTCAAGCTCATCGGAGATTGGGTGGGTTAGTCAGTTAGTCTGGGTGGTACATGTACAGTATGTTAAACATGTTGTTGTGAAAATGTCAAACATTTAAATGTGCTTTCCTTCCTTCCCTTTCCCAACACCCATTTAAAACTCAGGCACTGCATGGGTTTTTTCCTTTTTGTAAATTATGTTAGGAATTTTTCTCTGGTTATTGCCTAGATGATGAGGACGTCGTCTAAATAACCAGGGGGAGTGTGTAGCCAGGACACTTTTACAAGATGTCCGCTATATGTGAAAATTTTGTTTTTCCTCAGAACAGTAATGGGGTTTGGCTGGGCTGTACTAGGGTTCTGCCTGATCATGGGTAAAGTGAGGTACACATGACAGGCCCAGAACCAGGCCTGGTTGGACGTTTTAGGTATCAGTTTTCCCCAGAGCCAATCAGTGGGTGCGTCTGGCCCCGCTGTGTAGTCTGGGGAAGGGTACTTAAGGTGCTGAAGTCACGTGTTCGGCCGTGGCTGCCTGTTCCTGATTCTGGACTGGGGTAGCCCCTTGGGGGATCCCGGGCCTGGGAGCGTTTGCCGTCCCGCAACATGGTCAGTTTGACAAGCTCCACAGACCCGCATGGTCTGGAGCAGGGATCCATCTGTTCCCGAGTCTTGGAACCGGCTGGTCTGGGGCACGGTAACTGACAGAGGATTCAAGGTGTCCTGGTGTGCTCTCATCACTGGAGGGGCACCGCCGCTCGCATAGGCGACCGGGGGAGGACTCTTCGGAGGAGGGCCAACAAGCTGGCATCTCAAGAAGAGCCTGGTTGCTGGGTTGTTATGGACACTAAAGAATCCACAATTTCACAGTACTGCCAAGGAGACAGAGAAAGTTCCAGGTACTGAGGAAAAGTTCCTATTCACCTTCGGTTGAAAGTTTATTCTGTGTCAGAGACTTTACAAGTTTCCGGATCAAAGTTTTGGCTGCCATAATCTCTGGCTAGAGATTTGTTCAGCATTGAAGTACCCAGCTGCGAGTGGCTACTCTCTGGATTTTGTTAGAGACATTATAATTGTCAGCAGTTCAAGGTGCCTGAGTTTCTTCATCCTTACCCTCTGTTCCTATTTGAGACTATGTTTGTTGGATGTTACCCCTGCAAATAAAAACCTTCAAAAAGGACTTTTATGGTGTCAGCATCCGAAGTTGTTGGGTACTAACCCTGGGAACCCCTAGACACGGAAGAACAAGCCAAGCAGAGGTAACCGGTAAGCCCAAAAGTCAAGGCCGCCTCATAGAGGGTTATTGGCCACTACACTTTGAAAACATTTTTTGGCACACTGCTCAAAACAAGGTAAGTATACATGTTTGTTTATTTTTAAACAAAAAAAAAACAAGACTTTAATATCACTTTAACCTTTTTTTGTTGTTGCTTGAATTCGGGAGTCTAGTAATGCTGCTCCATGTGCAGGGGCTACTGAGACTTTATTTTTACATATAATGTTTATTTTGTAATCATTTATATCTCTTTCCATGAGACAATGATGAGTTAAAGAAAAAATAATTTTGCCTTTCTCTCTGGCAGAAGTCAATTCGTTTTTTTCTCTGTTGCTGTTAAATTAAATATGGTTTCAGGAGGCGCAGGACAGCAGACAGTGTGTTATCTGTAAAGGGTGATATGAATCTGAAATCTTGCTCAATGCCCCTTTGTTCTAGCCTATTATAATATCACTGCTTTCTATGGCCCTAGTGGTTTCATAGCCACTAAAGCAGAACCTTTTATCATCAGGTCTCTGGCAAGGGATTTGAATGTTTTGTGCACATGTTGTGATGGTTTTACTCAAGGGTGGAGCTTTTAAGGATGCTAACTTCATTTAAGGACTTTCTGCCCAAGTTTATTCCAAAAAAAGTTTTTTCCCTAACATCAGGTTTCTATCAGGATTTTCATCATCCCACAGAACAGAAAAAGAAACACAACCTTCTGGTTATATTGATCCTCTCAGATTATCTGTCTGCTTCAGCATGAACACCACCTCTGTCGCCGGTGTCAGTCTGGTCAATACACAGACTACTCCCTTGCCCCATTGCTGTCTCCTGGTAAAAGTGGAATACTAAGCCTCAGTTAGCTCACGCACAAAAAGACCCATGCACAGATACATAATCAGTGATTGCTGGTAACAGCATGTAGGCAGGTGCACTGCACTTTCCACTCCACTCCACATTCTCCACTGTAGGTGGCGTTCGTCCGCAGCAGCATGGTAGTTGGAGAGGAAGTCAAGAGGAACATGGTCCCTCTATGGCAGGGGTGCCCAACCTTTTGAAGAGCGAGGGCCACTTAAGCGACTTCGTAACCAGTTGCGGGCCACAATGAGCAGAGTAGGCAGATGACAGCTCCGCGACCACTCTCCCTATGCAAAGCGGACACAGACACAGACCACTCTTCTCTTTGGGCTCTCTGATCTGATCAAATGGAAGGGGAGACGGATCCACTTGTGTTTTTTTAGCAGATCCAATTGGAGGTAGGCGGGTATAAACGGACTCATTCATTCTATAATTGTTCTACCCCATATGTAGTGTATTGTATATCTTGCCCTTGTGGCCTCCTATATATTGGGAGAACAATTAGGGCCTTGCGAGCTAGATTTGGAGATCATCGCAGAGCAGTGCAGACCAAGAATCCTAAATATAGCGTCTCATGCCATTTCTCCACACATCATCACAGAAACATTTCAGACCTGCAAGTATGGGCCATTGAGTCCATACCTGACAAATATTCTTCTGCCGAGAGGTTCTCACTTTTGTGTAAGCAAGAAACTTTTTGTATATACAAGTTAAATAGTTTGTCGCCTCATGGGTTGAACGAAGAAATCGAAATACATACTATTATTTAGCCACGTGCGTCCCTCAAAACGTATGTTGGCATACACTACATATAATCTACATCTAGACAACTCATGTTCTGATGTAACAGCAATAGTTAACTTTTATATATAGTTTTGTGCGTCTATATAAACGCACGCTTCTCCATTCTTTAATTTTTAAAAACCCATCCAGTTCATAAGTTGCCCTTACTGACGATGCTCCTTTTTTGATGGTTTGTTCTTGTGACTGCATTTTACATCCACAATCAATTATTGCTAAATCTCTTGAGGTACATATATATTTTTCCTATGTTTATCTTCATATTATTATATATTTTGTTTTATATATATATATATATATATATATATATATATATATATATATATATATATATATATATATATATATGTTTTTATTAACACGTGTTTTATAAATTTGCTATTGGGATCCTTTTAAATATATATTTATTTTTTAATAATTCTTTTTTAACAATAAGATTTTTATTGAAAAATTAAAGGATAAAGAACAAGTGCACATTTTGCAACAAGCAGATGCAACTGCATAAGTAACAACTTTTACATCCATAAAAGCATAGTACAACATCGGTATAGAGTCTGGGTTTGAAAATTGAACTAATGTTCCTGAGTAATAAACAGAGCACATTTCAAAGAAAAAAGAAGAGGGACTTCCTCATGTAATCTTAATCAGTGCCCCATCAATCAACTTAGACTATGATGTAACTTTCAGTGGAAATTTTCAATCAACGGCATCCACTTTAACAGTAATTGTTGAGCTCGGTAAGAGGGGAATAAAGAAGGTGAGATAAAAGGATACAAGAATAGATAAGGTAAAGAGGACAGGTACATTGCTAACTGAGCGCTGTCTATGTCTGTTGGCGGGGCTAGGTGAACACTGGGGTCTTTGGGGTCATCATTCAAGGCAGGTATCTGGCGTTCTCAAAGTCCTGAGAGTATTTGAAAATCAACCAGGGTTGTCAGGTTTTGTGAAATTTTTCTATAGTGCCCTTGTCTTGGGCTATGGTATCTTCCATCTCATAGATGTCCCCTACCCTGCTCAACCATTCCGGGATGGAATGGGCCCGGATTAAGATCCAGTGCAGGGGAATCAGTGATTTGGCAGCGTTAAGTAGATGTTTTGTCAAGGAGTGCTTGTATTTTTTAAAAGAGAAGTTGGCTACGAGTAGTAGGCAGCATGCTGCGTTTAAAATTAGTTTGGTTTCAGTGATCTTATGAATTAGTCTCCGGACTTCTTTCCAAAAGGGTATAATTAAGAGGCAGTTCCACCAAATGTGGATCAGAGTGCCCTGAGCCGAGTTACATCTCCAGCAAACTTCTGATTTGAGAACCTTCCATCTGTGGAGTTTATCAGGGGTGTTGTACCAATGTGTCAACAGTTTGTAGCTTGTTTCCTGCATTTTGGTACTGATAGAGCATTTGTGTGTCAAAATACAGGCATATCTCCATTTCTTCTCCGTTATTTCCTCCTCCAGTTCCTCCGACCACCTCCTCCTGTGTGCGCTGGGTTCCATGAGTCTAGGATGCTGTAGCCATGCATATGCTATTGAAGTGGCCTTATCAAGAGGGTTTTTGTCCTGGCAGGTCTTCTCTAGGTCAGTCAGGGGTCTATATAAATTTTGGGGGTTTCCAAGTTTGGACAGGTAACTACGGATCTGGAAGTAGGTCAATTGGTGCATGTGGGGTAGGTTATTTTCAGCTTTAAGGGACAACCAGTCTCTTAGTTTGTCCCCTGTGTAGCAGTCGCCCACTAGTAGTGGTGTGGATTGCGTTGTCACTTGGAGAGTCGTGTTGCCTATACCTGGTGTAAAATCGGGGTTACCCTTCAGTAGAGTCAGTGGGCATGGCGAGGTGGTGATCTCTTTCAGTTTAGCAAGAGTATGTATTATCCCCAGAGTGGTCCCCATAAGGGATGTCTGCGTAGGTCAGGTGGGAGGCTTCTCCAGGGGACCCATGGGAGTCCTTCATGCGATCATGGCAATGCCAATCAATCACTCTGGCTATGTGTGCCGTGTAGTAATACTGCTCAAAGTTCGGGAGCCCCATACCTCCTGCTTCTTTAGGTTTAGTCAAAGTAGTCAGTTTAATTCTGGATTTCTTTTGGTGCCATAGAAACTTAAAGATAGTGGAATTTAAGGCTTTAAAGAATTTCTGGGGGATCCTAACCGGTAGGGTACGCATCAAGTAGAGGAACTTAGGCAATATGACCATCTTGATGATTGCTGCACGTCCAAACCAAGAGAAGAACTTCATGTTTCATTTTTCGAGATCCCTCTCACAGCTTTTAAGGAGCGGCGGGTAGTTTCTCTCAAAGATGGAATGCAGTTGCGGGGTGAGCCCCCAAATATTTGAGGGCTGTAGAGTCCCATCTAAAAGGGGAGTTTTCTTTGGTTAGTGTGAGCAACCTATCGGGGAGTGAGATGTTTAAGGCCTCTGATTTTGAGTAGTTTATCTTTAGGTCGGAGATGTACCCATAATACGCAAATTCCCTCAAGAGATTAGGAAAAATTATTATCAGTTTCAGAAGCAGTGGGCCCAATCTCAGGGTGAGAATTTTCGCAAATAGCTTCATGTCAAGATTTAGGAGAGAGATGGGCCGGTAGCTAGCACAGTCTACCGGGTCCTTGCCCTCCTTTGGGATCACCCCAATATGTGCAGTGAGGAAGTCCATTGTCACTGCTCTAGGTGCGGACAGGGAGTTCAGGGCCCTTAAAGGGGGTCAATTAGTATGTCAGCAAAGGTTTTGTAGTATGCGGCTGAATACCCATCTGGACCTGGGCTTTTGCCTGCCTTGAGCTGTTTGATGGCTTGCCTGAGTTCTGAAACAGTGATTGGAGCTTCAAGAGATTCAGAGTCTAGGATTTCCAGAGAAGGAAGCCACTTTTGGTCAGGTAGTCTTGGATTATAGACTGCCTGTCCCCCTCCATGTGTGGTTGTCTGTGTTGTGGGGGGAGGTTGTACAATTTTGTGTAGAAGCCACGGAAATGTTCGGCAATGGTTTCTGGCGAGAAGTCAATTTTCCCTTTATCTCCCCTAATGCCAGCAATATGGTTGGCAGAGGTGTGTTCCCTCAACGCTCTCGCCAGGAACTTACCCGCCTTGTCCCCTGATTCGTAGTAAATGCGCTTTTTAAAGAATAGCATTCTTTTAGCTCTGGTATCTAACAGGTTCTGCAAATCTTTCCTTGCCTCTAGGAGGCTTTTAGCTGAGGCTACCAAGAGTGACTGCTTATGGAGCGTTTCTAAGGAGTTGATCTGTGAGACCAAACTCCTTATCCTGGCCTCCCTCTCCCTCTTGCACTTGGCTCCCATTTTAATCAGAGTCCCACGTATAGTGCACTTATGAGCCTCCCACACTGCCAGGGGATCTGAGTCTGGAGTAGCATTGTGTTCGAAAAATTCTGTCAGGCTAGCCGTGATTTTGGGTAAAAGCGTCGGGTCGGTCAGTAGCGAAGTGGTAAGTCTCCAATTGGCTGGAGACCCGTGGCGCTCAGCAGGACCAAAGAAATGGAGATTGGAGAGTGGTCCGAGATCGTCTGGTTGCCTATATTTGCCCCGGCCAATCTCGGCAGATCTCTCTGGGAGATAAACAAGCAATCCAGCCTGGCATATCTAGCATGTGGCGTGGAGAAATGTGTATAATCTCTACCCTTTGGATTAAAGAGGCGCCACACGTCTACCAGCTGTAAGGACTGTAAAAGGGATTTAAGTTTTTTGAGGGCCCTATAGGTGATACAGGTCTTCCCATTAGAGGTGTCTATGAGAGGGTTTAGGGGTACATTAAAGTCTCCACCCAAAATCAGGCAGCCAGTCGCAAATCCTTGGAGTTCTCTGACAATGTGCTGACAGAATGTGACATGGGCTTTATTCGAGAAATAAACATTTGCCAGGGTTATTGGGGTGCCCCCATAAAATCCCTTCAGGAACATGAATCTGCCCTCTGTGTCACACATTTGTTCAGACAACTCGAAGGGAGCATCTTTGCTAATCAGTATCGAGGCACGTTTGGACCTAGAGTCATTAGTCGTAGAGTGGAACGCCGTAGGGAAATAGGAGTTTGTGATTTTCGGCACATGGTGGAGGGATCAGGCTTGCACCACGTACACAGGGGAGGGATCAGGCGTGCACTACGTACACAGGGGAGGGGTCAGGCGTGCACTACGTACACAGGGGAGGGATCAGGCATGCACTACGTACACAGGGGAGGAATTAAAAATCAAAGCCAAATGGCAAAATAACAAAAGTGGAATAAATATAGGCATGTAAGGGTTTCCAAAGTGGCAAGTTGTTGTCCTATTGATGTAAAACTGTCTGGATGCAGGGATAGTCTGGGAATGCTAGTGAGTTAGCTGATGGTATTGCTATAGTCTTGCTATAGTATAGTATTGCTATAGTATAGAGTAGATCCGGAATGCTCAGTGGTACAGTGTACTAGCTTCCTACATCTCAAACGGAAACCGGAACCGCGTTCCAGCCTGGGACGCAAACATCGAGGACCGGAAGTCACGTGATACGGGTACAGAGACAAGAGTAGAGATGTGAGTGTATAGTGAGCAAGTCACACATGCAGGCTACTTGCCATTGGTGCTGCTGAACTGAAGCCAACCTCTGCCCTGAGTTCTCTTACCATCCGGAAAGTGTTCTCCTCCTCCTCTCCAGCCTCTGGGTGGCGCTTCTGGGCCTGCTGCCCCTCACCTCTCTGTTGGTCAGATGGGGGTGCTGGCTGGAGAAATACTTTTTTTTTACTCTTTCATTCTCTGCTCAGATTAGCCGGGCCCGGTACAACAGGGCCAGTTGTACTGGCTTATCAGCAGCCCTGAGCACAAGTCATATGGTACTTACAGAGACTCTGACAGGTAGAAAATAATCTGGGATGTCTGAGTGTTCTGTCCATCCATCCATCATCTTTAACATAAATGTTGCTGGTGTCACAATACAAGAAGAATGTTGAAAAATTACAGGATATTGTCTGGTGGCATTCTACTAAACCTGTTTACCACACTTTAGTAACAAGGGCTCTTGAATGTAGTGCCCTCCTGATCCCTCCACTGTGTACATAGTGCATGCCTAATCCCTCCCCTGTGTACGTAGTGCCCGCCTGATCCCTCCCCTGTGTACTCAGTGCACTCCTGATCCCTCCCCTGTGTACGTAGTGCACGCCTGATCCCTCCCCTGTGTATGGAGTGCATGCCTGATCCCTCCCCTGTGTACATAGTGCACGCCTGATCCCGCCCCTGTGTACGTTGTGCACGCCTGATTCCGCCCCTGTGTACGTAGTGCACGCCTGATTCACCCCCTGTGTACGTAGTGCATGCCTGGTCCCTCCCCTGTGTACGTAGTGCACACCTGATCCCTCCCCTGTGTACGTAGAAAACATGTAATTTACCGGTCCCTTCCTTTTCTGAATGAGCAGTGATCACTGACTGTACATTCATAACTAAGGCATCGTGATTTGTGTTTACGATGTTGCAGTTAATTAACGAACATGAGCTTCTGTGTCCTGTTCGTTCATTCTTCAGTGCATCTGAGGCTGCAGAGAAAGGGACTGGGACATCTCTGTCCTCAGTCCCTTTCTCTGTCTCAAAGGGGAGATGTCAGAGGTCTGTTTAGACCCCTAATATCTCACCAAAGCCTCCCAACAGGGCTGATTAAAAAAAAAAAAAAAAGAATTGTGAGAAATATAAAAAAACAAAAAACAAAAAAATTGTAAAAAAATATATAAAAAAAAATAAAATTGTAAAAAGTGATAAAAAATAAAATTGTAAAAAAATAAAAAAAAATAAAAGACTACTGACACCGTCTACTACTCTACTGACACTGTCTACTCTACTGTCTACTGATACAATCCACTGCCCCAACCCCCTCCCCCAAAAAAGCATTGTGGAAAAAAAAATGTATTTGTAAAAAAATAATAAAATAAAAAACTACTGACACTGTCCACTGCCCTACTGACACTGCCCACTGCCCCCAGAAGCATTGTGAAAATAATTAAAAGTAAATGAAAAAAAAAATTGTAAAAAAAAATAGAAAATAGAAATAAAAATACTGACTCAGTCCACTGCCCTACTGACACTGTTCGTCCCATCCGTCCCCCCAAAGCACTGTGAATTTTTTTTAAAGAAAGAAATAAATTGTAAAAAATAATAAAAAAATACAATTGTAAAAAATAATAATACCCTACTGCACATGCTACCCACCTCTATTTAATCCACACGTCTCTCCTGCACAAACTACCCACAGCCCTACACTCCACACTCCTCTCCTGCACATACTACACACTGCCATACACTCCACACGCCTCTCCTGCGCATACTACCCACCGCCATACACTCCATACTCCTCTCCTGCACATACTACCCGCCACCATACACTCTGCACTATATATTCCCTATTTAACATTACCACATTCTGTACTATGCAAGTCATCTCAGACTCTATTTAACTACACCCTCTTTAAGCCATGCCCAATATTTTTTAGCAATGTCTAGGGCCAGTGCCGATCCTGACCTCCCTGGGGCTCTAAGCAAAATTCTGCTAAGGGGCCCTCTACCTGACCCGTGATGCCGTGAGCTATGGAAACCATTTGCCATTGCCACACAGTCACACCTGACACTTCAGTGCTCCCAATACAATCCTCCCTTTTTTAAACAAAACAGTCAAAGAATAAGTACAACAATATAGAACAGACATGTGTGTGTGTGTGTATATATATATATATATATATATATATATATATATATATATATATATATATATACACACACACACACACACACACATCTTTACATATCTGAGTGTGGATCCCCCACTTACATCAGGGTTCCCAGAGATTCCCCACTTACATCAGAGTCCCCAGAGAGCCCCTCCTTACATCAGGGTCCCCAGAGATTCCCCACTTACATCAGGGTCCCCAGAGAGCACCCCCCTTACATTAGGGTCCCCAGAGATTCCCCACTAACATCAGGGTCCCCAGAGATTCCCCACTAACATCAGGGTCCCCAGAGAGCACCCCCCTTACATTATGGTCCCCAGAGAGCACCCCCCATACTATAGGGTCCCCAGAGAGCACCCCCCTTACATTAGGGTCCCCAGAGAGCACCCCCCTTACATCAGGTCCCCAGAGAGCATCCCTATAAAGCCGCTCCTTACATCAGGGTCCCCTTGAGAGCCCCCCATACATCAGTGTCCTCAGAGAGCCTCCCTACTTACATTAGGGTCTGCAGCATTGCCCTTTACATCAGAGTTTCCCCTTGCACTGTAAGGTGGAATCCTGCATACTATGATGTAAAGGGGAACTCTGGAAATGTGGGGAGGACTGTGGTGACCAGAGAAAGAAAACACTAAGATAAGGGGGTTTACTGATATAAGGGGGAAACCTTTACATCAGTGCCCCCTTACAATATTGTATTGACTCCCCCTAGACTGGCCTGGCGGCGCTGTCACTGACCTCCTCTCAGGTGCATCGTGCAGGGCTCAGTCAGTCGGCTCCAGCTTGGTGGCTCTGGTTTTATCCTATAGTTTCCTCTCCGCAGTCCATACATGTATGACTTCTTCCATGACCCCCATCCTGGCGGCACTCCCACTCTTGACTCCTTTCCAGACGTGATATAAGACAAGAGATGATCAGAGGCTGCGGATGGTACAGGGGAGGTCAGAGGCTGCGGATGGTACAGGAGAGGTCAGAGGCTACGGATGGTACAAAGGAGGTCAGAGGCTGCGGATGGTACAGGGGAGGTCAGAGGCTGCGGATGGTACAGGGGAGGTCAGAGGCTGCGGATGGTACAGGGGAGGTCAGAGGCTGCGGATGGTACAGGGGAGGTCAGAGGCTGCGGATGGTACAGGGGAGGTCAGAGGCTGTGGATAGTACAGGGGAGGTCAGAGGCTGCGGATGGTACAAAGGAGGTCAGAGGCTGCAGATGGTATAGGGGAGGTCAGAGGCTGCGGATGGTACAAAGGAGGTCAGAGGCTGCGGATGGTACAGGGGAGGTCAGAGGCTGCGGATGGTACAGGGAAGGTCAGAGGCTGCGGATGGGACAGGGGAGGTCAGAGGCTGCGGATGGGACAGGGGAGGTCAGAGGCTGCGGATGGGACAGGGGAGGTCAGAGGCTGCGGATGGGACAACAGGAGAGTTCAGAGGCTGTGGGGGGGGGGGCAACAGGAGAGTTCAGAGGCTGTGAGGTGGGGGCAACAGGAGAGGTCAGAGGCTGCAGGGGGGGGCAACAGGAGAGCTCAGAGGCTGCAGGGGGCAACAGGAGAGGTCAGAGGCTGCGGGGGGGGGGCAACAGGAGAGCTCAGAGGCTGTGGGGGGCAACAGGAGAGTTCAGAGGCTGCGGGGGGGCAACAGGAGAGCTCAGAGGCTGCAGGGGGCAACAGGAGAGGTCAGAGGCTGCGGGGGGTGGGCAACAGGAGAGGTCAGAGGCTGCGGGGGGGCAACAGGAGAGGTCAGAGGCTGCGGGGGGCAACAGGAGAGGTCAGAGGCTGCGGGGGGACAGGAGCTCAGAGGCTGCGAAGGGGGGGCAGGAAGTCCGAGGCTGCGAGGGCGGGGACAGGATGTCCGAGGCTGCGAGGGGGAGGACAGGAGGTCCGAGGCTGCGAGGGGGGGGACAAGAGGTCCGAGGCTGCGAGGGGGGGACAGGAGGTCAGAGGCTGCGAGGGGGGGGACAGGAGGTCAGAGGCTGCAAGGGGGGGGACAGGAGGTCAGAGGCTGCGAGGGGGGAACAGGAGGTCAGAGGCTGCAGGGGTGGGACAGGAGGTCCGGGGCTGCAGGGGGGGAGGAGGTCAGAGGCTGCGAGGGGGGGCAGGAGGTCAGAGGCTGCGAGGGGGGCCCAGGAGATCAGAGGCTGCAGGAGGGCCCAGGAGATCAGAGGCTGCAGGGGGGGCAGGAGGTCAGAGGCTGCAGGGGGGGCAGGAGGTCAGAGGCTGCAGGGGGGGGCAGGAGGTCAGAGGCTGCAGGGGGGGGCAGGAGGTCAGAGGCTGCAGGGGGGGCAGGAGGTCAGAGGCTGCAGGGGGGGCAGGAGGTCAGAGGCTGCAGGGGGGCCCAGGAGGTCAGAGGCTGCGGAGGGGATGTAGGAAGGCTTTATTTTTTTAAAATGGCGCCACTCTGCGCCAACGTGTCACTGCGCATGCGCCCGCCTTTCCGAAAATTGCCGAGCTTGTCCGGACTTCGGAACAGCGCTGGCGCAGTTGCATGTCGGCCCCGCGGCAGTCTTTTTTTCAGGCGCCGCTGCCTTCACAGCGGCAGCCCCAGGGGTCCCCGAGCAGAGCCGATAGGCCCTTGGGGCCCCGCACAGCGGCGGGGCTCTACGCAGCTTGCGTAGTCTGCGTATAAGGCGGATCGGCTCTGTCTAGGGCACACTTTAGATTTTGCAGACGGGCCCACTGATTTAATGATATGCACCTCAGTTTGATATTATTTCAAAGTAAAGCTGGACGCAGAAGACAAAATCCACAAATACAAAGCCAGACTAGTTGCCAAGGGTTACTCTCAGAAATTCGGTGAAGATTACGATAAAACACTACACCATCAGAGCGCTTCTAAGCGTTGCAGCTGCGAAGGGCATGCAAGCGAAACACCTAGATGTTAAAACTTCTTTTCTACATGAAGACATTAACCACTAATTGTCAGCTTAAGGACCAGAGGTCTTTTTTCAATTTCGCACTGCACTGCTTTAACTGGTAATTGCGCGGTCATGCAATGTCGTAACCAAACGAAATTTGCGTCCTTTTCTTCCCACAAATAGAGCTTTCTTTTGTTGATATTTGATATTTTTTTGCGATATAAATGGAAAAAGGCCGAAAATTTTGAAAAAAAAAAGAGATTTTCTAATTTTTGTTATAAGAAAAATCGAATAAACTCAATTTTAGTCAAACATTTGGGCCAAAATGTATTCAGCCACATGTCTTTAGTAAAAAAAATGCCAATAAGCGTATATTTATTGGTTTGCGCAAAAGTTATAGCGTCTACAAACTAGAGTACATTTTCTGGAATTGACACTGCTTTTAATTTAGGACTGCCTATCTCATTTCTTGAGGTGCTAAAATGGCAGGGAAGTACAAAACCCCCCCAAATGACCCCATTTTTTTTTTCAAAAAGTTGTCACTAAATGATATATTGCTCACACATGCCATAGTTATATGTGGAATTGCACCCCAAAATACATTTTGCTGCTTCTCCTGAGTATGGGGATACCACATGTGTGGGACTTTTTGGGAGCCTAGCCGCGTACGGGGCCCCGAAACCCAAGCACCGCCTTCAGGATTTCTAAGGGTGCAAATTTTTGATTTCACTCCTCACTACCTATCACAGTTTCGAAGGCCATAAAATGCCAAAATAGCACAAAACCCCCCCAAATGACCCCATTTTGGAAAGTAGACACCCCAAGCTATTTGTTGAGAGGCATGGTGAGTATTTTACAGCTCTCATTTGTTTTTGAAAATGAAGAAAGTAAAGAAAAACATTTTTTTTTTTCTTTTTTTCAATTTTCAAAACTTTGTGACAAAAAGCAAAATCTGCAAAATACTCACCATACCTCTCAGCAAATAGCTTGGGGTGTCTACTTTCCAAAATGGGGTCATTTTGGGGAGTTTTATGCCATGTGGGCATTCCATGGCCTCCGAAACAGTGAGTGAGAAGTGAGTGAAATAACGGAAAATTGTATCATACTTACCGTAATTTTCTTTTCCTGGTGCCAATCCATGGCAGCATACATGTGATAGAGCTCCGCCTCTACTCCGCCTTCAGGACTAGTGAATAGCATAAATTAAAGGGCATAGCCCCTCCCCCAACATTCTTCGTAATATAGAATACCGAGGGTGGGAGTTTATGCTGCCATGGATTGGCACCAGGAAAGGAAAATTACGGTAAGTATGATACAATTTTCCTTTTTCCTGGTGCCTCCATGGCAGCATACATGTGATAAATAACTAGCTCACATGGGTGGGTTTGATGCTTTAACAAAAAATAAACTTTAATCAAACACAGACATAGCAGCATGAAGCGCTTTTCTCCCGAACTCTACGGTTGTAAGATCCCCGGGATCAATACGATAATGTTTGAGGAACGTGTGTCGGGAAGACCAAGCCTAATGTTTCAAGAGAAACATTTGCCCTCGCTGCCCAAGATGCCGATACTGCTCTTGTTGAAGGAGCATTCACCTGAGCCGAAGGATCAAAGTTCCTCACCCTGTAAACTTTCTGGATTAGCTTGACAACCCAGAATGCCAAGGTTCTGGTAGAAGCTTCCTTTCCTCTATTCTTACCCCATGGGATGATGAATAATCTTTCAGAGTTCCTTAAACTTGCTGTGGCTTCCAAGTAGGCCCTGAGAACTTTGGAGATGTCTAACTCATGACAAGAGTTTGATTCTGAGTCCATGAAAACTGGTAAAGCCCATGGTTCTGATAGGTTTGCCGTTGAGGTGACCTTGGGTGTAAAACCTCTGAGAGGGCGAAGTTCTACCCTATCTGGAAAGAAGGGATATGTGATCATCCCCAATGCCCAGGGAGTGGATTTCCAAAATCCTCCTGTCGGATGTAATAGCCAACAGAAAAGTTGTTTTTAAAGTCAAGTTCCAAATTGAGACCTCTTCAACCGGTACAAACGGATGAGTGGATAGGACTTCCAATATTAGAGGAGGATCCCACTTTGGAAAGGAACGTCTGGATGGGGGACACATCTTCAATACTCCCCTGAGGAACGTAACCACTAGAGGGTCTTCTGCCCTCCTGGTGTTAGTTGCTGCAGAAACTTGTACCTTGAGGGAACTCTGGCTGAGCCCCAAATCGAGACCAGTTTGCAGAAAACTCAGAACATCAGCAGTGGAAAGAGAGATAGGATCAAATCCTTTTCCTGGGGCATAGGATAAGAACTTGTCCCAAATTCTTGCATAGATTGTGTTGGTTGTACGCTTCCTAGCTTTCAACAGGGTGGATATGACCTTTTGGGAACAGCCTAACGATTCAAACCTCCTCCTTTCAACTTCCATACACAAAGATCCAGCTTCTGTGGGTCTGGATGGTCCAGCCTGCCCTGGGTCAACAACTGCAGAAAGGGAGGAATTCTGATCGGTGGATCCACACTGAGGTGCATGGCTAGTGGAAACCACGGTCTCTTCGACCAATAGGGTAGCACTGCTAGCACTTGGACTGGTTCGTTCAGGAGTCTGAGGAGAAACCTCAAAATGAGTGGGCGAGGAGGAGAGGTGTAACCTGTCTTGAAGGTCCAAGGACAAGATAGCGCATCTACTACTTCCGCCTGTGGATGTGGAAGGCGAGAGAAGAATCTCCTAATTTTGCAATTCTCTTGTGTAGCAAAAAGATCCACCAGTGGGGTCTGCCATAGATTGGAGATTTGGTTGAACACATGGGGATGTAGAGACCACTCGTTGTCCCCAAACCTCCTCGATAAGACATCTGCCTCTGTGTTCATCTTGCCTGGGAGATACATTGCCCTGAGGTCTACCAGGTTCCTCTCTGCCCAGAGCATTACAGGTTCCACTTCCCTCAAAAGTGTCTTGCTGTGGGTGCCCCCTTGTTTCTGAAGGTACGAGACCGCCGCCTTGGTGTCCAAACATAGAAGTACTCTCTGTCCCTTGACCTTAGATGCAAAAGAGGTTAAGGCTAGAAATGCTGCCCTCATTTCTAGGACGTTGGACACTATCTCTCTGGTGGGAAAGGACCATCTTCCCTGAATTCTCTGCAATGGGCACCTCACCCCTGGCCACTCGCATCTGACGTAATTGTGGTCCATGAGTGGGAACCCAAATGATAGAACCGGGAGAGATTCTCTGGATTCATCCACCAGTGTAGACTCCTGCTCATTAGCGTTGTTAAACAGATTGTCTGAGACAGATGTTGCCGTCTCCATTGTATTAAGAATACCGTCTGGAAGTGTCTCAATTGCTAGTGAGGCCATGGGACTAGAGGTATGCACTAGGACATTGTGCCAATAAGGCTCAGACACTGCAAGGCTGATAGATGGGATCTCTGTATGACCTTGGATACCTTCTGAATGATGCCCTCCATCTTCATCTGGGGTAAAGAGACTGTGCCTAGGAGCGTATCGAACATTGCTCCTAAGTAAACCATCAGCTGTGTTGGAACTAATTGGCTCTTCCGATGGTTCACCAGCCACCCGAACTCCGACCACGACTGGAGAAGAATCTCCCTGTGGACTATAAGCTGGCTCGGGTTTTTTTGACAGCAAGAGGATATCGTCCAGGTAGTGATAAATTCTTAACCCCTTCTCTCTCAGAGGGGCCAGGACAGATATCAACACTTTTGTGAACACCCGAGGGAAGGTGCACAGCCCGAAGGGCAGAGCTTGAGATTGCAGGTGGACATGACCCACTGCGAACCTTAAGTATTTCTGGAAGGATGGTAGAATAGGGATGTGGAGGTACGCATCCTGCAGGTCTATCGAGATTAATCAATCTCCTGGTTGTATGGTTTGGATGATCGTTTGGAGTGACTCCATCTTGAAGCTTTCGAGATGGATGTATCGATTTAGCTTTTTCAGATCTATTACAGGTCTCCAGTCGCCTGTTTTTTTCTGTACCAGGAAAAGGGTGGAATATAAACCTGTAAATCGCTCCGATGGGGGGACAGGTATTGCTGCCCCTTGATGCTGCAGGGACTCCAAAAATTGGTTTAAGGCCAGTGCCTTCTGTGGGGAGGCTGATAACTGTGTCTCTTTGAAGGACGTGTGAGGAGGCTGCTGAGAGAAAGTCCAGAAGTGACCGTACCGGATCGTTTATAGGACCCATGGGTCTTGACATTTGGAGGCCCAGGTGAGGAAAAAGTTTAACCGGGCTCTCACTGGGGGCTTCTCCGCCAGCTGACGTCCTGGGGAGCAGTGAGGGACTTGTTCTTTCTGGCTCCCAAAAAAGAAGTCTGGGTGCCTCTCCACAATTTCTTGTTGTCCCTAAAGGGGCGAGACTGCCTGAAGTCTCTAGAATTTGATTTCTGGAATCGTGATAAATAGGCCTTTGTTCTACGGACCTTCCTGTCCTGAGGAAGTAAGCCAGAATTTCCCCCTGTTACTCTGGAGATTACGTTGTCGAGTTTCTCGCCAAACAAAGATTTTCCATCAAAGGGAATTTTGCACCAATTCTGCTTTGATGCTAGATCGGCTGTCCAAGGCTTTAGCCATAAGGCCCGATTTGCCATAACAGAGTTGCAGCATTGAATTGGCTTTACACCAGATTGTGTCAACTGCAGCTTCTCCCACAAAATCCGCCGCCAACTTAAGCTCCTCCAGAGCTTTGATTATGTCATCTTTGGGAACGTCTTGGTGCAGGGCTGTCTCAACATTTTCCGTCCAATACCTGATGGCATTGGAAACGGTTGTCAGCGCAATGGCTGGTCTGCAAGCTTCTAGATAGATGTATTGATCTAGACCTCAAAAGGAGCTATCTAGGGGATCCTTGAAGACGTTGAATCCTCCATTGGCAACGTTACATTTTTTGCCAGACGCACTACAGCCGCATCAACCACAGTCATTGAACTTAAGGACTGAGTATCCGAATCTGCCAGTGCATACAGTTTGGATAAATGTGCTAGAGAAAACTTTATCAGTTTTGTTCCACTCATCCTCTATGATCTCCCTGATCTCCCCCATCAATGGGAAGAAGATCTTTCTCTTGAGGAATGAGAAATAGGTTTTTGATTTTGATTTTTTAGGAGGCTCTTCCGGGTCTTCCCAGGCAATGGCGCTCCTCACCGCTTGTACAAAGGGTTGAACCAGGGAGAAATTGAAACCAGATGGTTCAGTATCATCTGAGGACTCCTCGGATGAATCTACCGGTGGGATTTGTTTAGCTGGTTTTCCTGATGGAGGCAAAGGAGTAATAACAGCTGATGGGCCCGGAATGTCGGGGTCCAAATCCAACACCTGAGCAGCTTGTGAAACTGGGTGAGCGGCAATCATGGCCGTCAGTTCAGAAAGTCTTTCATGGTTTGAGCAGGTCAACCACCTGTTGGCCTTCTAATTCCCAGTTAGCTGCATAGTCCCTGAGACAGTCTTTGCAGACGAACTTATCAGGGAGTGGAACCGCGCCACAGGCCCAGCATTTTTTCCTTGACGCCTGCGGTGGAGGCGAAAGCGAATGACGACGTCTATGAGATCCTGATCTTCTAGAAGATTTATGGTGAGAAGAGTGTGACCTCCGCTCAGGACTATCGTCATTGTCATAGCGCCTTGAGGACTTTCTGGACCGCTTTGAAGGAACAGGGCTGCATGGCGCACTCTTTTTTTTTTTTTTAAATACTCACGTATGTAGTATATTGTGTCTAATATATATATATATATATATGTATACGTGTGTATATATATATATATATATATATGTATATATATGTATATATATGTGTATATATATATATGTGTATGTGTATATATATATATATATATTTATTATATGTAGTGTTTTTATTTAGGCATTCTAAAGACAAGTTTATTCTAGGCAGGCCGCTTTGGTAGCCGTTATCTAATTGCGCATATTAAAAGAGGGTTTGTTGGTCAAAGGACAAATGGCCAGACCAGACTTACTGGAACAGATAATGATTATCTTAATC